>CM038677.1:732211098-732460200 GCA_021605205.1 Aegilops longissima
TGCTTTGCAACCCTTTCTATCACTGGGTAAGGACACCGCAAGATTGAACCTAAAGCTAAGCACTTCTCCCATTGCAAGAACTACCAATCTAGTTGGCCAAACCAAACGGATAATTCGAAGAGACTTGCAAAGATAACTAAATCATACATAAAAGAATTAAGAGAAGATTCAAATATTGCTCATAGATAATCTTGATCATAAACCCACAATTCATTGATCTCAACAAACACACCGCAAAACGAAGATTACATCGAATAGATCTCCACGAGAGAGGGGGAGAACATTGTATTGAGATCCAAAAAGAGAGAAGAAGCCATCTAGCTACTAACTATGGACCCGAAGGTCTGAGGTAAACTACTCACACTTCATCGGAGAGGCTATGGTGATGATGTAGAAGCCCTCCATGGTGGAATCCCCTTAGGCGGACCTCCTAACAGGCCCCAAGATGGGATCTCGTGGATACTGAAGTTGCGGCGGTGGAATTAGATTTTGGCTCAGATCTCGACCTGTCGGGGTGCGTGAGGTATATATAGGAGGAAGGAGTATGTCGGTGGAGCTTCGAGGGGCCCACGAGGCAGGGGGCGCGCCCTGGGAGGGCGCCCTCCACCCTCGTGACCGCCTCGTGGCTTTCTTGACAGAGGGTCTAAGTCTCCTGGGTCTTATCTTATGAGAAAATCACGTTCCCGAAGATTTCATTCCGTTTGGACTCCACTTGATATTCCGTTTCTTCGAAACACTGAAATAGGAAAAAAAACAGCAATTCTGGGCTGGGCCTCCGGTTAATAGGTTAGTCCCAAAAGTAATATAAAAGTGGAAAATAAAGCCCAATATAGTCCAAAACAATAGATAATATAGCATGGAGCAATCAAAAATTATAGATACGTTGGAGACTTATCAGGCATCCCCAAGCTTAATTCCTGCTCGTCCTCGAGTAGGTAATGATAAAAGATAATTTTTGATGCGGAGTGCTACTTAGCATAATTTCAATGTAACTCTTCTTAATTGTGGTATGAATATTCAGATCCGAAAGATTCAAGACAAAAGTTCATATTGACATAAAAATAATAATACTTCAAGCATACTAACTAAGCAATTATGTCCTCTCAAAATAACATGGCCAAAGAAAGTTCATCCCTACAAAATCATATAGTTTAGTCATGCTCCATTTTCGTCACACAAGAATGCTCTCATCATGGACAACCCCGATGACAAGCCAAGCAATTGTTTCATACTTTAGTAATCTCAAACCTATAAACCTTCACGCAATATATGAGCATGAGCCATGGACATAGCACTATGGGTGGAATAGAATATAATGATGGGGGTTATGTGGAGAAGACAAAAAAGGAGAAGGTCTCACATAAACGAGGCTAATCAACGGGCTATGGAGATGCCCATCAATTGATGTTAATGCAAGGAGTAGGGATTGCCATGCAACGGATGCACTAGAGCTATAAATGTACGAAAGATCAACAAAGAAACTAAGTGGGTGTGCATCCAACTTGCTTGCTCATGAAGACCTAGGGCATTTGAGGAAGCCCATCGTTGGAATATACAAGCCAAGTTCTATAATGAAAAATTCCCACTAGTATATGAAAGTGACAACATATGAGACTCTCTATATGAAAAGCATGGTGCTACTTTGAAGCACAATACATGAGACTCGCTATATGAAGAACATGGTGCTACTTTGAAGCACAAGTGTGGAAAAGGATAGTAACATTGTCCCTTCTCTCTTTTTCTCTCATTTTTTTGTGGGCTCTTTGTCCTCTTTTTTTTATTTGGTGGCCTCTTTGGCCTCTTTTTCTTATTTAACCTCACATGGGACAATGTTCTAATTAATGATGATCATAACACTTCTATTTATTTACAACTCAATGATTACAACTCAATACTAGAACAAAGTATGACTCTATATGAATGCCTCCGGCGGTGTACCGGGATATGCAATGAATCAAGAGTGACATGAATGAAAGAATTATGAACGGTGGCTTTGCCACAAATACTATGTCAACTACATGATCATGCTAAGCAATATGACAATGACGAATGTGTCATGATGAACGGTATGGTGGAAAGTTGCATGGCGATATATCTCGGAATGGCTATGGAAATGCCATAATAGGTAGGTATGGTGGCTGTTTTGAGGAAGATATAAGGAGGTTTATGTGTGAAAGAGTGTATCATATCACAGGGTTTGGCTGCACCGGCGAAGTTTGCACCAACTCTCAGTGTGAGAAAGGGCAATGCACGGTACCGAAGAGGCTAGCAATGATGGAAGGGTGAGAGTGCGTATAATCCATGGACTCAACATTAGTCATAAAGAACTCACATACTTATTGCAAAAATCTACAAGCCATCAAAAAACAAAGCACTACGCGCATGCTCCTAGGGGGATAGATTGGTAGGAAAAGACCATCGCTCGTCCCCGACCGCCACTCATAAGGAGGACAATCAAATAACACCTCATGTTTCAAATTTTTTACATAACGTTTACCATACGTGCATGCTACGGGACTTGCAAACTTCAACACAAGCATTTCTCAAATTCACAACTACTCAACTAGCACGACTTTGATATTATCACCTCCATATCTCAAAACAATTATCAAGCATCAAACTTTCCTTAGTATTCAACTCACTCAAAAGAAAGTTTTACAAATCTTGAATACCAAGCATATTATTATTAAGCAAATTACCATGCTATTTAAGACTCTCAGAATAATCTAAGTGAAGCATGAGAGATCAATAGTTTCTTTAGAACAAATCCACCACCGTGCTCTAAAAGATAGAAGTGAAGTACTAGAGCAAAACTATCAAGCTCAAAAGATATAAGTGAAGCACATAGAGCAAAATTATCAAGCTCAAAAAATATAAGTGAAGCACATAGAGCAAAACTATCAAGCTCAAAAGATATAAGTGAAGCACATAGAGTATTCTAACAAATTCCAATTCATGTATGGCTCTCTCAAAAGGTGTGTACAACAAGGATGATTGTGGTAAACTAACAAGCAAATACGCAAATAATACAAGACGCTCCAAGCAAAACACATATCATGTGGTGAATAAAAATATAGCTCCAAGTAAAGTTACCGATGGAAGTGGACGAAAGAGGGGATGCCTTCCGGGGCATCCCCAAGCTTTATTTTTTTGGTGTCCTTGGATTATCTTGGGGGTGCCATGGGCATCCCCAAGCTTAGGCTCTTGCCACTCCTTGTTCCATAATCCATCAAAAAAATTCACACAAAACTTGAAAACTTCACAACACAAAACTCAACAGAAATCTCGTGAGCTCCGTTAGCGAAAGAAAACAAAAGACCAATTCAAGGTAATGTAATGAACTCATTATTTATTTATATTGGTGTTAAACCTACTGTATTCCAACTTCTCTAAGGATCATAAACTATTTTACTAGCCATAGATTCATCAAAATAAGCAAACAACACATGGAAAACAGAATCTGTCAAAAACAGAAAAGTTTGTAGTAATCTATAACTAACGCAAACTTATGTTACTCCAAAAATACAGCCAAAATAGGAAGACCTAGGAAATTTGTTTATTGATCAATAGCAATTGGAATCACTATTTTATACGTTCTGGTGATTTTTAACAATTGTTTTCGTGAACCGAAAGTTTCTGGAAATTACAGCAACATCAAATAACTATTATCCAAGAAGATCCTATAGGTTTAACTTGGCACAAACATTAATTAAAACATAAAACCACATCTAAACATAAGGTAGATGGATTATTTATTCCTAAACATAAACAAAAGCAAAAAACTAAAAATAAAATTGGGTTGCCTCCCAACAAGCGCTATCGTTTAACGCCCCTAGCTAGGCATAAAAGCGAGGATAGATCTAGGTATTGCCATCTTTGGTGGGCAATCCATAGGTGGCTCTCATAATAGATTCATATGGTAATTTTATCTTATTCCTAGGGGATTGTTCCATGCCTTTCTTTTATGGGAATTGGAATCTAATATTTCCTTCCTTCACGTCAATAATTGCACCAATCGTTCTAAGGAAAGGTCTACCAATAAAAATAGGACATGAAGGATTGCAATCTATATCAAGCACGATAAAATCTACGGGAACATAATTCCTATTTGCAACAATAAGAACATCATTAATTCTTCCCATAGGTTTCTTAATAGTGGAATCCGCAAGGTGCAAGTCTAGAGAGCATTCATCAAAATCATGGAAACCTAGCAAATCACACAAAGTTTTGGGAATAGTGGAAACACTAGCACCCAAATCACATAAAGCATGAAATTAATGATCCTTAATCTTAATTTTAATAGTTGGCTCCCACTCATCATAAAGTTTTCTAGGGATAGAGACTTCCGACTCAAGTTTTTCCTCATAAGATTGCATCAAGGCATCAATGATATGTTTAGTAAACGCTTTATTTTGACTATAAGCATGCGGAGAATTTAGCACAGATTGCAACAAGGAAATACAATCAACTAAAGAGCAACTTTCATAGTTAAATTCCTTGAAATCCAAAATAGTGGGTTTAGCAACATCTAAGGTTTTACTTTCTTCAATCCCACTTTTATCAATTTTAGCATCATAATCTAAAAGCTCCAAATTTTTAGAACGCCTTCTAGGTAAAGGTGACTCATATTCAATCTCATCATTATCAAGGTTCATATTGCAAAACAAGGATTTAATGGGAGACACATCAATAACTTTTATATCTTCATCTTGATTTTCATGGAAATTGGAAGAACACGCTTTAATAAAGGCATCTTTCATAGCATGCATCCTAGCGGTTCTTTCCTTGCACTCATCAATGGAAGTTCTCATGGCTTTGAGAGACTCATTGATATCATGCATAGGAGGAATAGATCTGAGTTTTAAAGAATCAACATCAAGAGAAATTCTATCAACGTTCCTAGCCAATTCATCAACCTTAAGTAATTTTTCTTCAAGCAAAGCATTAAAATTCTTTTGTGAATTCATAAACTCTTTAACACTATTCTCAAATTCAGAGGGAATATTATTAAAATTTCCATAAGAGTTGTTTTAGGAATTTCCATACTTATTAGAAGGATTACTAGGATAGGGCCTTGGATTAAAATTCCCTCTATATGCGTTGTTACCAAAATTATTCCTACCAATAAAATTCACATCCGTAGATTCATTTTAATTCTCAATCAAAGTAGACAAAGGCATATCATTAGGATCAGAAGAAACACTCTTAGTAGCAAATAATTTCATAAGTTCATCCATCTTTCCACTCAAAACATTAATTTCTTCTATCGCATGCACTTTTTTATTAGTAGATCTTTTAGTGTGCCATTGAGAATAATTAACCATAATATTATCTAGGAGTTTAGTAGCATCTCCTAAAGTGATTTCCATAAAAGTGCCTCCCGCGGCCGAATCTAAAAGATTTCTAGAAGCAAAATTCAATCCGGCATAAAAATTCTGTATAATCATCCACAAATTCAAACCATGAGTAGGGCAATTACGTATCATTAATTTCATTCTCTCCCAAGCTTGTGCAACATGTTCATGATCAAGTTTCTTAAAATTCATAATATCGTTCCTAAGAGAGATGATCTTAGCGGGAGGAAAATACTTAGAGATAAAAGCATATTTGCACTTGTTCCAAGAATCAATACTATTTTTAGGCAAAGACGAAAACCAAGCTTTAGCACGATCTCTAAGCGAAAAAGGAAATAGCTTCAATTTAACAACATCATTGTCAACATCTTTCTTCTTTTGCATATCACACAAATCCACGAAGCTATTTAAATGAGTAGAGGCATCTTCACTAAGACGGCCGGCGAATTGATCTTTCATAATGAGATTCAACAGAGCAGTATTGATTTCACAAGATTCAGTATTGGCAAGAGGAGCAATCGGAGTGCTAAGGAAATCATTATTGTTGGTATTGGTAAAGTCACACAATTTGGTATTATCTTGAGCCATAGTGACAAGCAAGCAATCCAACACACGAGCAAACAGAAAAAGGCAAGCGAAAAGAGAGGAGGAGATTGGGAAAGAGAGGGCGAATAAAATGGCAGGGCGAAGTGGGGGAGAGGAAAACGAGAGGCAAATGGCAAATAATGTAATCCAAGAGATAAGGGATTGTGATGGGTACTTAGTATGTTGACTTTTGCGTAGACTCCCCGGTAACGGCGCCAGAAATCCTTCTTGCTACGTCTTGAGCTTGCATTGATTTTCTCCGAAGAGGACAGGATGATGCAGCAGAGTAGCGTAAGTTCCCTCAGTTTTTGAGAACCAAGGTATCAATCCAGTCGGAGGCCACGCGCAGGTCCCTCGTACCTACACAAAACAAATAACTCCTCGCAACCAACGCGAATAGGGGTTGTCAATCCCTTCACGGTCACTTACGGGAGTGAGATCTGATAGAATTACTGTTGAGAAATTGACAGAATTGAGCATAGTTATGAGAGTATCTAGGTATGATCATGTATATAGGCATCACGTCCGAGACAAGTAGGCCGACTCCTGCCTGCATCTACTACTATTACTCTACTCATCGACCGCTATCCAGCATTCATCTAGAGTATTAAGTTAATGAAAACAGAGTAACACCTGAAGCAAGATGACATGATGTAGAGGAATAAATTCATGCAATATGATAAGTACCCCATCTTGTTATCCTCGATGGCAACAATACAATACGTGCCTTGCAACCCTTTCTGTCACTCGGTAAGGACACCGCAAGATTGAACCCAAAGCTAAGCACTTCTCCCATTGCAATAACTACCAATCTAGTTATCCAAACCAAACGGGTAATTCCAAGAGACTTGCAAAGATAACTCAATCATACATAAAAGAATTCAAAGAAGATTCAAATATTGCTCATAGATAATCTTGATCATAAACCTACAATTCATCGATCTCAACAAACACACCGCAGAAAGAAGATTACATCAAATAGATCTCCACGAGAGAGGGGGAGAACATTGTATTGAGATCCAAAAAGAGAGAATAAGCCATCTAGCTACTAACTATGGACCCGAAGGTCTGAGGTAAACTACTCACACTTCATTGGAGAGGCTATGGTGATGATGTAGAAGCCCTCCGTGGTGGAATCCCCTTCCGGCGGAGCTCCCAAACAGGCTCCAAGATGGGATCTCGTGGATACATAAAGTTGCGGTGGTGGAATTAGGTTATTGGCTCCGTATCTGATCTTTCGGCGGTACGTAAGTATATATAGGAGGAAGGAGTACGTCGGTGGAGCTTCGAGGGGCCCATGAGGCAGGGGGCGCGCCCTAGGGGGGCGCCCCTCACCCTCGTGACCGCCTCGTGGCTTTCTTGACGGAGGGTCCAAGTCTCCTGGGTCTTATCTGATGAGAAAATCATGTTCCCGAAGATTTCATTCTGTTTGGACTCCGTTTGATATTCCGTTTCTTCGAAACACTGAAATAGGCAAAAAAACAACAATTCTGGGCTAGGCCTCCGGTTAATAGGTTAGTCCCGAAAGTAATATAAAAGTGGAAAACAAAGCCCAATATAGTCCAAAACAACAGATAATAAAGCATGGAGCAATCAAAAATTATAGATACGTTGGAGACGTATCAGGCATCCCCAAGCTTAATTCCTGCTCGTCCTCGAGTAGGTAAATGATAAAAGAGGATTTTTGATGCGGAGTGCTACTTAGCATAATTTCAATGTAACTCTTCTTAATTGTGGTATGAATATTCAGATCCGAAAGATTCAAGACAAAAGTTCATATTGACATAAAAATAATAATACTTCAAGCATAGTAACTAAGAAATTATGTCCTCTCAAAATAACATGGCCAAAGAAGGTACATCCCTACAAAATCATATAGTTTAGTCATGCTCCATTTTCGTCACACAAGAATGCTCTCATCATGGAGAATCCCGATGACAAGTCAAGCAATTGTTTCATACTTTAGTAATATCAAACCTATAAATCTTCACGCAATATATGAGCATGAGCCATGGACACTAGTTTGAGCATCAACATGAACATCATCATTAACATTATCACTAGGTTCATGTTCATCACCAGATTGTGTCTCAGCATCAGAAATAGATATATCATTTGGATTCTCAGGTGTATCTATAACAGGTTCACTAGAAGCATGCACTAGGGCTAATATTACTAGGACTGGGTGCATCAGTATTAATTTTCTGAGAATCTTGCTCAACTCTCTTAGGATGGCCCTCGGGATACAAAGGTTCTTGGGTCATTTTACCACCTCTAGTAATAACCCTAACAACATTATCATTATTCTTACTATTCAACTCATTGAGCAAATCATCTTGTGCCTTAAGCACTTGTTCTACTTGAGTTTTAACCATGGAAGCATGCTTACTAATAATCTTAAGATCACTGACAGTTCTACTCATATAATCACCCAAGCAGTCAAGCATATAAGCATTAAGTTTCAATTGTCTAATAACATAAGCATTGAAATTTTCTTGTTTAACAGTAAAATTATTAAGGGATTTTTACATCTATGCCCTTGGTTCCTTAGCTCTACTCATTCATCCCCGCACTCTTAACTTTTGCTCAATTTTCCCCACTCCCTTGCCAGAAACCCTCATAACTGGTCACAACGGACGTTGCCGTCGGGTCAAAGACTTAGTGGGGCCGCGTTGCGTGGTGTCGTTGTTCGACCGTTAACTCTGGCTAGTGGGGCCATGCTGGACTGTGTCGTCTGTTGGACCTGACAAGTGGGGCCGCGTTGGGTGGTGTCGCTGTTCGACCGTTGGGCCGTGGTTTCATTGGGCCATCCCTTGCATTAAACGTCTGCGCGCGCCGCCAGGACAGAAGCCTGCTATACATGCACCCAGCAAAGCCTGCCTGCATGCGTCGATCGAGCCTGCATGCGCCGATGCCACGATGCCATGATGCGCCGACTGAGCCTGCATGCGCCGATGCGTCGGCCATGATGCACTGACCGAGCAGCTTTCTTGCACGCCAACCGCCACGGATGCAGCGATGGTCACTGCCGCTGGTTCCTCTCTTCTAGCTAGGTGGCTACATATTTGTGGCTTGTGTAAAAAAAAGAGCCACTCCCTTTCTTAGCTCTACTCATTCATCCCTACTAACAAAGCTTGTTTGCATGCACTAGGTGGTTTCTAACAAGGGAACCCTACTAACAAGCCGAGCTATCTAAGAAACAATCAAAAAATATGTAGTCCCAATATGTAGATATGGCCAACAAGCCCGTCGCACGATCACATAGTTCAAACTAGGAAGAACTTAATAATAGAATAGATAGAAAATTTAATAATAAAACTTAAGAAAAGGGCCAACAAGCCCATAGCAACTCCAGCATAGTTCAATTACAACTTAACATAACATAGACTAAAAAAAGATAGAGGGTTTAGAAACCTAGCCGCCGCCTTCTCCACCTCACTCCTCCCTCGGGCGCCCTTTTCACTGCTCCTCCGGGGAGTTGTCGATGGGGTATGGAAGAGTGTGCATGCGCGTCGTGATGGGGAAGATGTTTGTGTACTCCGTGAACCTGTTGGGGGTGGTGAAAGCGATGAACTCGGAGCCACACCAAAACACCCGACCGAGGAGGTAGAAGGTATCGAATGTGTTGGTGAAGTGGGCAAGGAGAGCAACCACCTCCCGGTTTTGTATGACCTCCTCGACGCGAAACATCGTTGGAGATCCCCGCGGGAGGTGGTGGTAGTCGGACGCCTGGAAGAACTCGGTGAAGTTCCTTGCGGTCCTCGGCCTTGATATCGCCCACACACGTAGTGTGCGATCAACGTACACGCCGGTAGGGTAGAGCCTCTTCGGCACGGTCGGTGGGAAGAGGTAGGTTGGTCCGGTGTACTGCATGGCTGAGGGATATGCAGAAGAAGGGGAAGGGGTTGAAGAGCAAGAAGGGCAAATGGATGAGGGATGGCAGAGGCAGAGGGTGGGAGATGACAGAGGCAGAGGGTGGCTTAAATAGCCGTAGTGCTACGTGTTATTTGGCCTTGGCAATAACAGGGTCAAATGTGAAGTAGCCCATTTTCAAACCCACCGCAGCATCGGGAGTTTGCACGCATGGGAAATGGTGGTTTGAAAAGAAGAAGAAAAAGAGGCTAGTTGCACGCGTGGGAATCCGTGGTCATATATATTATATGAACAAAAATAGATAATTTTTGAAGGCTTGTGGCCATTTTGCATGATAAAAATAAATTTGACCCTTATAAATTTGGTCGTTTTGCATGATAAAAACAAAGATGGAGGGCTTGTGGCCATTATACAAATGCAAAGTGACCCTTTTTCTGAATAGTTTGTTGCCATTTTGCATGATCAAAATAAATATAGCCCTTATAAATTTGGTCATTTTGCATTTGTATAGAACAAAAATAACTAAATTTTCTACGTAATGTCAATTGTTGTGTAATTTCAAACGATGCAAAAAAAAAACAGAGCCAACACATTCACAAAAAACAGAGCCAACACGTTCATAAAAAAGAACGACGCAATTCAACGGCCCAATCAGAGCTTGGTTTCCTTTTGGGTCCAATTACAACGTTTTTTCCACAGAGTCAATGGTGGGCAAGCAGTCGAGCACAACCAACAGGATCACCTCTCGCGGATCGCCCCAAGATCGAACGATGCGGAGCCGTCCTTGTGATCCAACGGCCCGGAGCCTGCACGCAGCCTGCCCACCGAATTCCTTCTAGAATACCACATCTAAGGGTCGTCGCTTGGCGCGAGGGTATGATCAGACGACTGACGTACGGAGCTACGGTTAGGCGAAATCCCGTGGGGTTTAGAGGGGTTTTGAGCTGGTAAACGGGGTTACGAAAGCTTTGACTGAGCTCTAATTTGAAAAATCGAAAAAATATGAAACCTTCATCGTTCGTCGTTTTATAAGACATACTAACGAGGAAAAATAATAAACTTGGTCTATTGTCATTTTCATGAAAAAAACCCTAGCTAGCACGATCGAGGTCAAATAAGCACCATTAATTTTAAAAATCAAAAAAATATGAAACCTGCGCATAATATTGTCTTATGTGACATGTTACCAACCAAAAATCATAACTTTGTCTAAGGTCATTTTCATGAGAAAACCTTCCCACATATGAGCTATCACCTACAAGATTTCATAGAGTTCAAGGAGATGAGGTAGGGTTACCTTCTGTTTTTGAAAAAATTTAAAAAATCACCAAAGCTTTATTTCAAAGTGAATAAGAAGGATCTGAACTTAGTTTTCCATTTTCATATTTTAAACGTGTTTTTTAATATTTTTATATTAAAGCATATTTTTCAAAAGAAAATGTAAAAATATGAAGATTAATTGAAAAAATAGTGAGACTTCGAATCTACACTATATAGATTGAATAAGTGTTAATAAAAAACATTTGGCTCATTTAGAGTAAGTCCAAAAATCTTGATTACGAATGGATTGTTTACCCTAGCTTGGGAGCTCATTTGAAGCACATTTTCTCAAATTCAAATTTATTTGACCTCATCTAAATCACCTCAAATTTTGCACACATGATCTCCCACACAAACATAGATAGTTTGCCAAGGTTTTTTTTGCATTTTCTTGAATTTATACCGTCCTGTCGAATGTCAGGTCAAAACATCGGATAATGAAACATGCTGGTGGGAAAAAGCATGCATTTGATTTGATTAATAAACATGAGACCAATAACATGCGTGATCAGTGAAGCAACACTGAAACAACATGTGTGATAAGTGAAGCAACACTGAAGTGATCAGTGAAGCAACACTGAAATAACATGTCTGATTAGTGAAGCAACACTGAAACAACATGTGTGATCATTGCAGCACCTAAACTCATAGTTCACAACATCTAAACAGAACTAACCATACACCACAGGCATATATAAGGATGGACAAATATAGATAGAATAATACATTGCTAGCATCACCATAGATTCTGTTCGCACCATAAACAACCACATTCAGTTTACCAAAAGTAATCGGACCCAAAGTAACCCAAAAGATGAAGATTCAGTTCATCACAACATCACATCATCATATCAGCATGGAGTCAGGGCCTTCGCGAGCGCAGCATGCTGCCCCCTGATCATGTAGACCTCCCCACGGATCGAAACATTCTCTGCATGAGACAGAAGGTGATCGAAGCGGCCATCCTTTGTCTTTGGCTTGGTGGTCCAGTAGGGGCAGTGCCTCTTCTTGATCTTGCGGTTGTAGAAGGAAGCAACTCCCTTCGCCTTGATCTTCTCCACCTCCTTGGTTGTGAAGGACGCGATGTTGCCCTTGTACACATTATATCCAGAATCATACTGCACACATGAATGAATTGCATTAATACATTATAGATTCATATACACCATGTCAAAGGAACTAAATGAACAAGGGATAGGCTTACCTCATATTCTTCATCGTCACTAAACTCTAGATCATATGGGTCATAGTCGGCCAGCTTCCTCCCCCCCCCCCAACCATCATCCTCCTGAATATACAATTACATCCATCACTAGTAGCCAATTGAAAATTTAGATATGCACACATGACACATTGATCATAGGGCTAATATACTCCCAATATGACATTCAAAACCCCAACCTGAGTAGCATTCAAAAACAAATCTAATATAACTACATATGACATTCAAATAACACATTGATCATTGGTCATGCACACACATTGAACAACAGAGCTAATATAACTACATATTGTGGACAAATTTATATAATAATGAATCAAATAACTTCTTAATCAATGGATTCCATTTGGGCATATGACATTCAAAACCCCAATCTGAGTAGCATACAAACACAAATATATTAGGTACCCAATCTAATAAGCATACATGACTGTAGCATTAAAAACCCCAATCTGTGAACATTAAAACAAATCTAATAAGCATACATCTATGTAGCATTGAAGCATCTAATAAACAGATCTATCTAGCATTTTTGCAATGAATTTATCCAACAAATCATAGTACAAAAACCCCCCATTCCCCCAATACAGAAAACCCCGGCCCATCCGTCAAACCAACTACTCTAACCATCTGAATCCACAATCTAACTAATCCAACTAACTCTACAAGCTAATATCCTAAAGCAAAGCAAGTGCAAATACCTCCTGCTCCTCGCCAGTTGCGCATCAGTGGTATGGGGATGGACTCGCCGCTCGACGCTATCACCTTCTGCAGCGCTGTTGCAGAGCCCGCCACCTCCTTATCCACATCTATAGCGATTGCGAGTTTCCCCGCACCGCCGTGGACGCCGCCGACATCCGCGGTCACCGCGTCCTGCAGCTCGACCACATCTCCGGCCGCTACGCCGGCGTCTCCACGAGCTTCGGCCATCTCCGGGCAGATGGAGGCGATGAAGGTGAGGAAGAGGATGCGGTGGGGGAGAGCGAGACGGTGCGGTGGAGGCAGTTGAGGAGAGCGACACGACGCCGGTGGGGGAGAGAAAGACGATGCGGCGGCGAGTGGATTTGGGTGAAAACCCTGGGGGGAATGGTAGGGGCGATGCGCTGCGAGATGGTTCCCCCTCATTTATATGATGGGACGTTTCGGGCATGTCCCATGGACACGTGCTACCCCACGACCATGGTCAGTTGCATGCGCCCACATATACGAATACCTGTACGGTCAACATACAAAACAACTATACGGGTAACGGTCAAAGGTGTACTCGGCCCTATGCGGCCCCACTCGCCCAAGTTAATGGTCAAAGGCATTTACCCAATGGCAATGTCCGTTGTAACCTGTTCTGAGGGTTTCGGGCAAGGGAGTGGGGAAAAGTGAGCAAAAGTTAACAGAGTGGGGATGAATGAGTCGAGCTAAGGAATCATGGGCACAGAAATACAAAACCCAATTATTAAACTCATCCAAGCATTGACTAGCAGACTTATTATCAGGAATATCACCTTCATGAAATCTATAGAAAGAATTTACCTCTACTACCTATGTTGGGTTATCAAGACCATGTATTTTCTTCAATAGGTGGTAAATTCTTAACATCTTCATCTTTAATACCATTTTCTTTCATAGATTTCTTTGCCTCTTGCATATCTTCAGGACAGAGAAATATAATACCTCTTTTCTTTAGAGTTGGCTTAGGAAGCTGTTCTGGAAGTCTCCAATCATTATTATTACTCAATATATTATTCAATAGCAATTCAGCCTGCTCAATAGTTCGTTCCCTGAAAACACAACCAACACAACTATCAGGTGGTCCCTAGAAGCATTGGTTAGTCCATTATAAAAGATATCAAGTATTTCGTTTTTCTTGAGAGGATGATCAGGCAAAGCATTAAGCAATTGGAGAAGCCTCCCCCAAGCTTGTGGGAGACTCTCTTCTTGAATTTGCACAAAGTTAAATATTTCCTATAAGGCAGCTTGTTTCTTATGAGTAGGAAAGTATTTTGCAGATAAGTAGTAAATCATATCCTGGGGACTACGCACACAACCAGGAGTAAGAGAATTAAACCATATCTTAGCATCGCCCTTTAATGAGAAAGGAAACAACTTAAGAATATAGTAATAGCGAATTTGTTTCTCATGAGCAAATAAGGTGGCTATATCATTCAATTTAGTAAGATGTGCCACAACTATTTCAGATTCATAACCATGGAAAGGATCAGATTCAACGAAAGTAATTAAATCAGGATCGACAGAGAATTCATAATCCTTATCAGTAACAAAGATAGGTGAATTAGAAAACTTAGGATCATATTGCATTCTAGTATTCAAAGAATTTTCTCTCCACTTGCATAATAATTCCTTAAGATCATCTCTATCCTTACAAGCAAGAAAGTCCCTAGCTACCTCTCCATCCATAACGTAACCATCAGGCATAACAGGAAGTTCATATCTAGGAGATCTAGGTCTAACAGGTGTTTCAAAGTTTTTAGTTTCAATAATTTCAACAATTTCAGAAATATCATCATCTTCAGCATAATCAATAGTTCTAACTCTAGCAAGATGTTCATCAAGTAATTCACCAAGTGACACAATTTTATCATGCAAAGTAGTAGCATCATAAGCATCATTCATAGCAGAAGTAGCATCATCAATAACATGCGACATATCAGAATCAATAACAGGTGTAGGTGTCGCAAGCTTAGTCAAAACAGAATGTGAATCAAGTGCAGAGCTAGATGGCAGATCCTTACCTCCCCTCGTAGTAGAGGGATAGATCTTGGTTCTACTATCTTTCAAATTCTTCATAGTGATCAATAGATATAAATCCCAAGTGACTCAGAGAATAGAGCTATGCTCCCTGACAATGGCGCCAGAAAAAGGTCTTGATAACCCACAAGTATAGGGGATCGCCACAGTTTTCAAGGGTAGAGTATTCAACCCAAATTTATTGATTCGACACGAGAAGAGCCAAAGAATATTCTCAAGTATTAGCAGCTGAGTTGTCAATTCAACCACACCTGAAAGAATTAATATCTGCAACAAAGTATTTAGTAGCAAAGTAATATGGCAGTAACGGTGACAGTGGAAAAAGTAACAGTAGCAGTCTTGTAGCAATTGTAACTATGGCAACGGAAAAGTAACTAAGCAAAGATCAATATGTGAAAAGCTCGCACGCAATGGATCAATGATGGATAATTATGTTGGATGGCATTCATCATCCAACAGTTATAACCTAGGGTGACTGATACGTCTCCGTCGTACCTATAATTTTTGATTGTTCCATGCCAATATTCTACAACCTTTACATACTTTTGGCAAGTTTTTATACTATTTTTTGGGACTAACATATTGATCCAGTGCCCAGTGCCAGTTCCTGTTTGTTGCATGTTTTTTGTTTCGCAGAAAATCCATATCAAACGGAGTCCAAACGGGATAAAAAATGACGGAGATTTTTTTTGGAATATTTATGATTTTTGGGAATAAGAATCAACGCGAGACGATGCCCGAGGGGGCCACGAGGCAGGGGGCGCCCCAGGGGGTCAGGCGCGCCCTGGGCCCTTGTGGCCACCCCGTAAGGCGGTTGGTGCCCTTCTTTCGCCACAAGAAAGCTAATATCCGGATAGAGATCATGTCCAAATTTCAACCCAATCGGAGTTAAGGATCTCCGGGAATATAAGAAACGGTGAAAGGGCTCAATCAGGGAGTGCGGAAACAGAGAGAGACAGAGAGACAGATCCAATCTCAGAGGGGCTCTCGCCCCTCCCAAGCAATGGAGACCATGGACCAGAGGGGAAACCCTTCTCCCATCTAGGTAGAAGGTCAAGTAAGAAGAAAAAGGAGGGAGGCTCTCTCCCCCTCGCTTCCGGTGGCACCGGAGTGCCGCCGGGGCCATCATCGTCACTGCAATCTACACCAACTACTTCACAGCCGTCATCACCAACTCTTCCCCCGTCTATGAAGCGGTGTAAACCCTCTTTTACCCACTGTAATCTCTTCTTAAACGTGGTGCTCAACTCTATATATTATTTCCCAATGATGTATGGCTATCCTATGATGTTTGAGTAGATCCGTTTTGTCCTATGGGTTAATTGATGATCGTGATTCGTTTGAGTTGCATGTTTTATTATTGGTGTTGTCCTATGGTGCTCTCTGTGTCGCGCAAGCATGAGGGTTCCCTGTTGTAGGGTTTGCAATATGTTCATGGTTTTCTTATTGTCTGCGTTGCGTGAGTGACTGAAACACAAACACGGATAAGTGGGTCATGGCATATGGGAATAAAGAGGACTTGATACTTTACTACTATGGTTGGGTTTTACCTTAATGATCTTTAGTAGTTGCAGATGCTTACTATAGTTCCAATCATAAGTGCATATGATCCAAGAAGAGAAAGTATGTTAGCTTATGCCTCTCCCTCTAATAAAATTGCAATAGTGATTATCGGTCTAGTTATCGATTGCCTAGGGACAAATAACTTTCTCGTAACAAAAAGCTCTCCACTAGAACTAATTTAGTTGTGTCTTTATCTAAACAGCCCCTACTTCTAATTTACGTGCTCTTTATTATCTTGCAAACCTATCCAGAAACACCTACAAAGTACTTCTAGTTTCATACTTGTTCTTGGTAAAGCGAACGTTAAGAATGTGTAAGTTGTATCGGTGGTCGATAGAACTTGAGGGAATATTTGTTCTACCTTTAGCTCCTCGTTGGTTTCGACACTCTTACTTATCGAAAGAGGCTACAATTGATCCCCTATACTTGTGGGGTTATCAAGATATTTTTCTGGCACCGTTGCCGGGGAGTTATAGCGTGGGGTGATTATTCTCATGTGTGCTTGTTGGCTTTATCACTAAGTAATTTTTATTTGCTGTTCTAAGTTGTTATCTATCTTTACTTATGGATATGGAACATGAAATACCAAAAAAAATAGGTTTACTTGCTACTCATGGAGATGGGAAACCTCCTAAAACCCTCTATGCTCATTATGTGAAAGATATTATGTACTACTTTGATAATCCTGAGAAAACCCCATTCAATTATGTTATGGGAGATACATTGGATCAACGTGAATACTTTAGGGATTATCGCTTGACTCAAAAAGGGAAAATATTATGGGATCAAATTTATATGTTGTATTGGTATGCTAGGAAAGTTTCTTGAGATATGATTATACCTGTTGCTCTAGGATGAAGGCTCCACACCTTCGCTTTTCATGCAAATTTAATGATAATGAAAACTTAGCTTCTTATTCTAATGGTATATATGATTACTATGATGTGGAACGAATAGAAGAATTCGTTGCTTCTATGGGTTCTTATGAAATTGAATCTTTGTTTAAAGAGTGTGAAAATCTTGATGATTTAGTTTATAGACCTGAAAATTTAGCTATCCTTAAATATTGCTATGAGAATTATGAATTCAATTCTGGTATTGATGATTTTATTGACAGAGTCTCCGCTGTCCAAGAAGAGACTAATATTTTGCAGGAGTCTATGGAAGAAGATATAAATGACACTATGAGCTCATTGGATGAAAAAGATGATGAGGGGATCGAAGAACAAAAGGAGGAAGAGCGGATTAGCTAACCGTGCCCACCTTCTAATGAGAGTAACTCTTCAACTCATACATTGTTTAATTTCCCTTCGTGCTTACCGAAGGATGATTGCTATGATGACTGTTATGATCTCATTGATTCTTTTGAAATATCCCTTTTTGATGATGCTTGCTATGCTTGTGGCCAAGATGCCAATATGAATTATGCTTATGGGGATGAACTTGCTATAGTTCCTTATGGTAAACATGAAATTGTTGCTATTGCACCCACGCATGATAGTCCTATTATCTTTTTGAATTCTCCCGACTACACTATTTCGGAGAAGTTTGCCCTTATTAAGGATTATATTGATGGGTTGCGTTTTACAACTACACATGATGATTTTGATGAATATAATATGCATGTGCTTGCTGCTCCTACTTGCTATTATTATGAGAGAGTAACTATATTTCCATCTCTCTATGTTTCCAACATGATAAAATTGCAAGAAACTGTTTATACTATGCATTGGCATTTACTTTGTGTGCATGAATTGTTCTTTTAGGAAGAGAGTTAGACTTCGTCATTACATAATATATGTTACTTTGTGCTCACTACTAAATTACAAATCATTGTCAATTAAAATTGGCTTTGATATACCTCGGGATCCGGGTGGATCCATTACTTGAGCACTATATGCTTAGCTTAATGGCTTTAAAGGAAGTGCTGCCTGGGAGACAACCCGGAAGTTTTAGAGAGTCATTTAGTTCTGTTGAGTTCTTTTATATAGTTTAAAAACAAAAAAAATTAAAGAGGGCAACCTAAAACTTTTTCAAAAAGAAAAGCAAAAGTGAGAAAGACGAGCATTGTTAAAGTGGGAGCTAGCCTTGAACTTTGTTCATGCTCATGGAAACTTTGTGAATATTGATTACATAAACTTTCCAACAAAAATAATTATCCCCTTGTACAATTCCATTGTATAACGTGCCAAGGTTTGCCTTCAGGATGTTTACAATGCTTGTTGGTTTGTGCAGTGCAGGACAGAAACTTTGGCTGTAGTGCGTGATTTTACATATTTTACTGGAACGTCAAACGGTTCTGATTCTTTTTGCACTGTCTTTCTATAATTTTTTTATTTTTCCTAATTTTGGCAGAATGTTTGGAGTACCAGAAGTATGGTGAATGTTCAGATTAATACAGACTTTCCTGTTTAAGATAGATTGCTTGTTTTGATGAAACTGTTGATTCCTATCAGTGGATTAAGCCATGGAAAAGTTATATTATAGTAGCTACAGTGAAAAAACAAAATATGAATTGGTTTGCAACAGTACTTAGAGTAGTGATTTTCTTTATTATACTAATGGATCTTACCGAGTTTTCTGTTGAGTTTTGTGTGGATGAAGTGTTCGAAGATCGAGGAGGTCTTGATGTGAGGAGAAGGAGGAGAGGCAAGAGCTCAAGCTTGGGGATGCCCAAGGCACCCCAAGTAAATATTCAAGGTGACTCAAGCGTCTAAGCTTGGGGATGCCCCGGAGGGCATCCCATCTTTCTTCAACAAGTATCGGTATGTTTTCGAATTTGTTTCGTTCATGCGATATGTGCAAATCTTGGAGCATCTTTTGCATTTAGTTTTAACTTTCCTTTTATGCACCATGCGGGTATGAGATAGTCCATGGTTGATTTATACAATGCTCATTGCACTTCACTTAAATCTTTTGAGTATGGCTTTATAGAATGCTTTATGTGCTTGTAGCGACCCGACCTCAGACGGTCAAGTCTCTGTGCTTAAGTGTCATACCTGGATCGATATGCTAACACACACAGTACTCGAGGATTTATAACAGAGGTAAATCACATGTATAAAGTAACGTAAATACTATTACCTCAATCCAAATAGCGGAAGTAACAATAAGATTGTGGATTCCCAGCAACACCAACGGCAAAGTTGAGTGTAGAAATCGTAACCCTAACGTATCACTTACTCGTCGTAAGAATCATGTAACATGAGACGTTGCAGCCACAAACACTACTAGGAAAAGGCATGCTAGTGGCGCACCAGTTTTGCCTTCTAATGGCGCACTACTGGTGCGCCACTAGCATCACGCCATTAGAATTAAATTCTAATGGCGCACCACTGGTGCGCCATTAGTATCTGTTTTTCTAATGGCGCACCACGAAGTGCGCCATTAGTATAGGCCACGGTGCGCCATTAGTATTTTTGAATTTTGAAGGCGGGAAAATAGTAGTGGCGCACCGTCTAACCCCCACCGTGCGCCATTGCTATTTTTGAATTTTGAATTTGGATCTGGATCGTGATTTTTTTGCCCATTTTTTGCTTGTTTTTTTTTGCACGATATTATTTCAAATTTTGTTCCCGTTTTTGGATGTTGTACGTTCTTTTGTCGTGTTCTTTTGCCGGAGAGGAGTTCGCCGGAGAGGAGGAGGAGGAGGAGGTGAGCGGAGAGGCGCTCGCCTACATCGCCGGAGAGGAGGAGGAGGTCGCCGGAGAGGAGTTCACCGGAGCATCGGAGAGGGGGAAGGAGAAACCGTGAGGGGATGGGAGGAGAGGAGGGAGGAGGAGCTCACCGGAGAGGAGGGAGGAGGATTTCACCGGAGATGAGGGAGGAGGAGCTCACCGGAGAGGAGGGAGGAGGAGCTCACCGGAGATGAGGGAGGAGGAGTTCACCGGAGAGGAGGGAGGATGAGCTCACCGGAGATGAGGGAGGAGGAGCTCACCAGAGAGGAGGGAGGAGAAACCATGAGGGGAGGGGAGGGGAGGAGAGGAGGGAGGAGGAGGTCGCCTGAGAGGAGGAGGAGGAGGTCGCCGGAGAGGAGGAGGGTAGTATGGTGGACGAGAGAAGGGAAGATGGAGTGGAGGAGAGGAGGAGATGGAGTGGAGGAGAGGTGGAGTGGAGTGGAGGAGAAGAATGAAGAGGTAAGGAGGAGAGGACACGCCCAACCATATATGCGGCATAGTAATGGCACATCGTGGGCAGGTGCGCCACTACTAAATTTTTTTATTTTTTTTATTTTTTTGAATTTTGAAGGCGGGAAGATACTAATGGCGCACCATGGTGAGGTGCGCCATTAGTAAGTTTGAATATTTTTTGAATTTTTTTGCCTCTCTAGATCTTAAAAGCCCCGTATCTTTTTTTTTTGTTAGGTTTTTGAGGATTTTGAAAATGTTTAACGGGGTTCCCCCGATTAAATGCGGATGTAACTTTTCGAGTAGATGATTTTTCATATAAAAAACTTTTTCATCCAAGTTCGTATGCAAACGTTATGCCCATGTTTACAAATTCTCGAGAGATTTTGCAAAAAAGTCGAAAATTCATGTTTGTAAATTTTGCTAACAACTACACCACATATCACATGGGAATCTTATTTTCTTTTATTTTTTTGACATTTATATCATTTTCTTTTATTTTTTTGAAACTGAAAAGGCGGTCCACGGGGGTGCATTCGGAGGGAATGTTTGGGCCAAATTACTAATGGCGCAGCAAGTGGGATGGTGCGCCATTACTAGTTCAACTAGTAATGGCGCACCATCCCACGGTGCACCATTAGTAGTTTTGAAAAAATTAAAAAAAATTACTAATGGCGCACCGTGGATGTGGTGCTCCATTAGTATTTGCACACTAATGGCGCACCACATCCACGGTCATGTACAGTGCGCCATTAGTATTTAGTAATGGCACACCACATGTACAGTGCTTTGTAGTAGTGAAAGAGTCAGTACATTGAATGTACTGGCAAATTCACATCATAGGATAATGATGAATAATAACTATCACTACATGCATATATGGCTGGTGGAAAAGCTCTATGGTTATAATGTTTTTGTGAAAAGCCAATTTTTTCCCAACTGCAAAGGAATATATTTTATTTAACTACAAAGTTGGTTGAAAACATTCAGAATGGTAAACCCCATCTCAATCCCAATTAAAAGTAATTAATAACCCAATCAAATTTTATAATTAAGAATGATGAGATCCACATGATAATCCAAGAACCAGATACTCAAGATGTCCATAACCGGGGACACGACTAATCATGATTAGTTTGCACACTCTGCATAGGTTTGTGCACTTTTCCCACAAGACTCGATCTCCTCCGTTTGATTTCTCGCACTACATGATGTTTCAGAAACGGATGACCGAGACAGAGTCTTTCAGAAGCATTAGCACCTTACGATGGGTAGACAGTACTACCTACATCCCCTACATCTGCTAGTCTACCACAGTAAGAGTTCACACGACTTAATCAACTATGCTAGAGCCCATAATATCTTGTGGCTGCACACGGAATTTTCTAGCATGAATAATCTTATGATCCCTTTGAGCCTGGGTGGTAGTCCATAGGAGAATCACACGGTACCCCGGGATTTCCAAAAAAATACAGGCAATCACTGGATACCCCAGGTGCCTCAATCCATCCAAATGTGTATTTAAGTTGCCACCTTAAGTTGACCATTAATTAACAATCTCACATCTGTCATGGATACACTCAAACCCAAACCACGTCCACGAGCATAGCTTGGCAATATAAGCATAACGTAATAGTAACTCCCAAGGTTTGAATGCAGGGCAATAGGTTCCTACCTCATCAACTACTTCCCAATACTCACATGTTATCAATCCTACTCATGCAATGTTTGAGGGTGAAACTAATGCATAAAAACTGGGTATGAAAGGGATATGATCAAAGTCTGAACTTGCCTGTACTGTTGATGAAGATGATTCGCACTCAAAAATATTGGTAATTCTACTCGTCACACTCCAGTCAATCTATCATAAGCAATCAATAGTAACCACACATAAGCAATCACTCAAAAGATCAGAAAGAACGAATAAGACAATTCGAAAAACATCAAAACCAAGCAAATAATTCTTGCAACAGAAAAAAATTCTAACAGTACCAAAATTAAGTGAATTGGGCCTTATCAGAAAGTTTAGGTCAAGAGCTTCGATTTGCAAAAAGAATCAACTCAAACGGAGTTATAGAACTCAAGTTACGATCAAACAAAGTTTAAATTCAAATGTGTTTCAATTCAAAATTTTAAACTTTAAAAAACATGTTTAAGTCGTTTTACTCGATAGAGGGGATCATAATGAAGAAGTTGGTGTTGGTTTCGTCTAATTTGGATGAAGTAGTAAAAAGTTATGGCTATTTGAAAAATCAGGGTCAAGTTGTTTTACGGAAGAAAAATAACTACTGCTAAAAGAATTCTAGGTCTAATGTATAAATACAGAGACTAATTGACAATCTAATTATTCTACCGTACTAGTCTAGAAATAAGTATAAAAAAGAAAAATACCTTTATAAAATTGAGAAAAGACGACTTCGGAGTGAAAAGACAATTTCTAGAAGTCCCACCGGAGAGAAGAAATAATTTTTCTTTAGTGAATCTAGTCAAACCAAAATATTCATTTAACCCGAATCAGATGATTTTTGGAGACTCTATGGATCTATATTTATAGGTGGAAAAGAGGCTTAGAGATCAAAGACTAGGCAATGTGGGACTAAATATAGACCAAAATAAACGAAACAAAGGAGAGGAGCTAAGCGCCTTGCACGGGCCTAAAGCCCATCAGTCGGCCGCGCGCGTACGTGCTGCATTTTTATTTTTATTTTGCCACAGGAAAAACAGAAAAATCTGAAAAGGAAAAGGCTGGCTGGGCCTGGCCCATGTAGGAGAGAAAAAAAGATGGGGCGCCCGAAGCCACTATGCTGCGCATGTGGGCGACATTTAGTTCCAGGCGAACGCGCAGTTTTTTTTTTTTAAAAACAGAAAAGGAAAACTGAACAACTAAAATAACATCAAATTTTATATAGGCATATTATATATCAAAATTTTCAGAAAAGGATTTTCTATAACTTGAACATTGTTTTAAATTTAAATAAAATCCACACAAATTCAAATAATTCAAACAGTCCTCCTGCTCTAATAAAATCTGACAAAAACCATTTTAAAAATACCAAAATGATTTCAAATTTATTTCTCTCAATTTTCTATTGTAGGAATCATGTTACCCTATTTTCCATATATTTTTTTGGAGAACAATAATTTGAATAAAACCCAAATAACTCCAAATTGAAAATAATTTCAAAGGGACTTTATAATTTGATTCTTTGAAACTCCCAACTCCTATTTCATATGTTTTGAAGAAGTCATTTTATCTTCTCTCGTGAAAATCATTGAGTTCATTAAAGTTTCTGAATTTGAAAAATATTTCCAAATGGAATTCAAATATTTTCAAATACCCTTCATTTAATTAAATGGAAGAAGTCATATCATCTTCACTCAAGGGTTTTGTGTTGAAAAGAACTTGAATTCACGGAGATTAATGCAAAATGAAAGTTTGGGAAAGTCCTTTTATTCCCTCTCATTTAACTTTCAAAAGTTTTGAATTTCACTCACTTTTAGTCAATAAATCAATCAATCAAACAATCAATCAAATTTATCTATTTATTATAACATTCCAAAATTTAGAATTTTGGGATGTTACAGTGCTTCACTTATATCATTTGAAGTTTGGATTGCCTGTTTCTCTTCACATAGAAAACCACCATTTGTAGAATGCTCTTTTGCTTCACTTATATTTGTTAGAGCGTGGGCATATCTTTTGTAGAAAGAATTAAACTCTCTTGCTTCACTTATATCTATTTAGAGAGATGACAGGAATTGGTCATTCACATGGTTAGTCATTAAATCCTACATAAAACTTGTAGATCACTGAATATAATATGTTTGATTCCTTGCAATAGTTTTGCAATATAAAGAAGGTGATATTAGAGTCATGCTATTGGGTAGTTGTGGATTGTAGAAATACTTGTGTTGAAGTTTGTGATTCCCGTAGCATGCACGTATGGTGAACCGTTATGTAACGAAGTTGGAGAATGAGGTATTTATTGATTGTCTTCCTTATGAGTGGCAGTCGGCGACGAGCGATGGTCTTCTCCTACCAATCTATCGCCCTAGGAGCATGTGCATAGTACTTTGTTTCAATGACTAATAGATTTTTGCAATAAGTATGTGAGTTCTTTATGACTAATGTTGAGTCCATGGATTATACGCACTCTCACCCTTCCATCATTGCTAGCCTCTTCGGTACCGTGCATTGCCCTTTCTCACCCCGGGAGTTGGTGCAAACTTCGCCGGTGCATCCAAACTCCATGATACAATACGCTCTATCACACATAAGCCTCCTTATATCTCCCTCAAAACAGCCACCATACCTACCTATCATGGCATTTCCATAGCCATTCCGAGATATATTGTCATACAACTTCCATCATCATCATATACATGAATTGAGCATTCATTGTCATATTGCTTTGCATGATCGTAAGACATCTAGCATGATATTTTCATGGCTTGTCCGTTTTTTGATATCTTTGCTACGCTAGATCATTGCACATCCCGGTACACCGCCGGAGGCATTCATATAGAGTCATATCTTTGTTCTAGTATCGAGTTGTAAGTAAATAAAAGTGTGATGATCATTATTATTAGAACATTGTCCCATGTGATGTTATCAAAATAAAAGTGGCCAAAGTAGCCCCCAAAAAATAGAGAGGCCAAAGAAGCTTACAAAAAAAGAAAAAAAGGAGAAGAAAAAGAAGAAGAAAATAAAAAAATGAGAGAAAAGAGAGAAGGGACAATGATACTATCCTTTTACCACACTCGTGCTTCAGAGTAGCACCATGTTCTTCATATAGAGAGTCTCTTGAATTATCACTTTCATATACTAGTGGGAATTTTCATTATAGAACTTGGCTTGTATATTCCGATGATGGGCTTCCTCAAATGCCTGAGGTCTTCATGAGCAAGCAAGTTGGATGAACCCCCACTTAGTTTTCAGTTTGAACTTTCATATACTTATAGCAAAGGTGCATCTATTGCATGGCAATCCCTACTCCTCACATTAACATCAATTGATGGGCATCTCCATAGCCCATTGATTAGCCGCGTCGGTGTGGGACTTTCTTCCGTTTTGGCTTCTCCACACAACCTCCACCATCATATTCTATTCCACCTATAGTGCTATATCCATGGCTCACGCTCATGTATTGTGTGAAAGTTGAAAAGGTTTGAGAACGTCAAAAGTATGAAAAAATTGCTTGGCTTGTTATCGGAGTTATGCATGACTTGAATACTTTGTGTGGTGAAGATGGAGCATAGCTAGACCATATGATTTTGTAGGGATAACTTTCTTTGGCCATGTTATTTTGAAAAGACATGATTGCTTTACTAGTATGCTTGAAGTATTGTTGTCTTAATGTCAAATGATAGACTATTGCTTTGAATCACTCATGTCTTAATATTCATGCCATGATTAGATTACATGATCAAGATTATGCTAGGTAGCATTCCACATCAAAAATTTTCTTTTTTATCATTTACCTACTCGAGGACGAGCAGGAACTAATCTTGGGGATGCTGATACGTTTTCTTTGTATCTATAATTTTTGATTGTGCCTTGCCAATATTCTACAACCTTTACATACTTTTGGCAACTTTTTATACTATTTTTTGCGACTAACATATTGATCCAGTGCCCAGTGCCAGTTCCTGTTTGTTGCATGTTTTTTGTTTTGCAGAAAATCCATATCAAACAGAGTCCAAACGGGATAAAACTGATGAACATTTTTTTGGAATATTTATGATTTTTGGGAAGAAGAATCAACGCAAGACAATGCCCGAGGGGGCCACGAGGCAGGGGGCGCGCCCCAGGGGGTCAGGCGTGCCCTGGGCCCTCGTGGCCACCCCGTAAGGCGGTTGGTGCCCTTCTTTCGCCGCAAGAAAGCTAATATCTGGATAGAGATCGTGTCCAAATTTCAACCCAATCGGAGTTACGGATCTCCAGGAATATAAGAAATGGTGAAAGGGCACAATGAGGGAGTGCAGAAACAGAGAGAGATAGAGAGACAGATCCAATCTCGGAGGGGCTCTCGCCCCTCCCACGCCATGAGACCATGGACTAGAGGGGAAACCCTTCTCCCATCTAGGGAGAAGGTCAAGGAAGAAGAAGGAGGGGGGCTCTCTCCCCCTCACTTCCGGTGGCACCGGAGTGCCGCTGGGGCCATCATCGTCACCGCAATCTACACCAACAACTTCACCGCCGTCATCACCAACTCTTCCCCCCTCTATGCAGCGGTGTAACCCCTCTTTTACCCGCTGTAATCTCTACTTAAACATGGTGCTCAACGCTATATATTATTTCCAAACAATGTATGGCTATCCTATGATGTTTGAGTAGATCCGTTTTGTCCTACGAGTTAATTGATGATCGTGATTGGTTTGAGTTGCATGTTTTATTATTGGTGCTGTCCTATGGTGCTCTCCATGTCGCGCAAGCGTGAGGGATCCCCGTTGTAGGGTTTGCAATATGTTCATGGTTTTCTTATTGTCTGTGTTGCGTGAGTGACTGAAACACAAACACGGATAAGTTGGTCATGGTGTATGGGAATAAAGAGGACTTGATACTTTAATGCTATGGTTGGGTTTTACCTTAATGATCTTCAGTAGTTGCGGATGCTTACTAGAGTTCCAATCATAAGTGCATATGATCCAAGAAGAGAAAGTATGTTATCTTATGCCTCTCCCTCAAATAAAATTGCAATAGTGATTACCGGTCTAGTTATCGATTGCCTAGGGACAAATAACTTTCTCGTGACAAAAAGCTCTCTATTAAAACTAATTTAGTTGTGTCTTTAACTAAACAGCCCCTACTTCTTATTTACGCGCTCTTTATTATCTTCCAAACCTATCCAAAAACACCTAAAAAGTACTTCTAGTTTCATACTTGTTCTACGTAAAGTGAATGTTAAGCGTGCGTAGAGTTGTATCGGTGGTCGATAGAACTTGAGGGAATATTTGTTCTACCTTTAGATCCTCATTGGGTTCGACACTCTATCTTATTGAAAGAGGCTACAATTGATCCCCTATACTTGTGGGTTATCAGTGACACAGAACTAGCTCCAATTCATCAATATAATGTAGGCATGTATTCCGAAGATAGTCATACGTGCTTATGGAAAAGAACTTGCATGACATCTCTTGTCCTACCCTCCCGTGGCAGCGGGGTCCAAATGGAAACTAAGCGGTATTAAGGCCTCCTTTTAATAGAGAACCGGACCAAAGCATTAGCACTTACTGAATACATGAACTCCTCAAACTACAGTAATCACCGGAAAGAATCCCAATTATTGTCACCTTCGGGTATGCGGATCATAACTCGTAATAGGTGTCTATAACTTGCAAGATCGGATTAAGAACACAAATATATTCATGAAAATATAATGGGTTCAGATCTGTATTCATGGCACTCGGGCCATAGTGACAAGCATTAAGCATAGCAAAGTCATAGCAACATCAATCTCAGAACATAGTGGATACTAGGGATCAAACCCTAACAAAACTAACTCGATTACATGATTAGTCTCATCCAACACATCACCGTCCAGCAAGCCTATGATGGAATTACTCACACACGGCAGTGAGCATCATGAAATTGGTGATGGAGGATGGTTGATGATGACGACGGCGTCGATTTCCCCTCTCCAGAGCCCCAGACGGACTCTAGATCTGGCCTCCCGATGAAGAACAAGAGGCGGCGGCGGCTCCGTATCGTAAACGTGATGAATCCTTCTCTCTAATATTTTTCTTCCCGAAAGTGAATATATGAAGTTGGACTTGAGGTTGGTGGAGGTCCAGGGGACCCACAAGGCATGGGGCGCGCCCTCCACCCTTGTGGATGACAGGTGGGTCCCCCTCGGTTGATTCTTTCACCAATATTTTTTTATTAATTCCAAAAATATTCTCCGTGGATTTTCAGGTCATTCCGAGAACTTTTATTCCTGCACAAAAATAACACCAAGGCAATTCTGTTGAAAACAGCGTCAGTCCGGGTTAGTTCCATTTAAATCATGCATATTAGAGTCCAAAACAAGGGCAAAAGAGTTTGGAAAAGTAGATACAATGGAGACGTATCAGATGGCTGCCGCGACACCACGTTAGCAACTGGTTATACGTGTACTGGAGAAGAGTCTGGATGCTTCGCTGAGCCACCAGTGGCCTGCACCGATTGTAGAGCATCCCGCGATGCTGCCTCGTCCTAAGCCCCTAGTGCATCACGTGGTTGCACAACCCCAACCGACTCCTCCTGAGCCGTGGGTCAGGGTACCTCCTGCAGCGCCAACAGTGCAGCAGCACTTGGCTGCATGCCCAGGGTCGACTCCTCCTGAGTCAAAGTCTGGGTGGCCACCAACCGAGCCGTTGCCTGCTGTCGCTCCGGAGACTCGCGTGAAGGTCCCATCATGCCGCTGGTGGCCTGCACTGACGCACGAGTAGTGGACAGTGATGCAACCGTCTGTGTTGGTGACGACGGCTGCGACACTATTGGAGTCCGCGGAGAGGTAGGCGATGATGAGTCCTGCCGAAGCATCTGCGGAGCCGCTTCAAGACAACCACATAACGTGGAGTTATCTCGAAGTTTTGCGGCAAGCTCGATGCCTCTCGGTGTTTGCGGCGAGGGGTTCAAAGGTGTCACCGCCATAATCATAGAGCTACCTCTCGGAGCACCACGAGAGACCATATTTGTGTGAGTAACATTTGTAGGAACAACACTAGATGTCGGTTGGTTGGATGGGTTCCCGAAGTGATCGGAGGTGTCCATGGCATCATCCTTCTCCTTCGCACTACCATTATCGTCCGCATCATCGCCTTGGGTCTCCAAATGAATGGAACAAAATCTGGATCCGGAACATAACTTGTCGGCTCCCTCCTAAACGTGAATGCATAGCCCTTGAGCTTAACCAGTACATCTGTAGCAAGAAAAGGCCCAGCGTCGTCCTTATCCTTCTCCAAAATCAGAGTATTCATCATATCCACCAGAATACGGACCACCCCACGTCGTCGCAGACTAAAGAGGTCGACATCCATGGTCTTGCCCATCAAGGTGCCAACAGCCCATAGACCCCAAAAATGACACACGGTATGGGGAACTCCGTCAACATGGAGCCAAATCTGCTGAAGCATGAGCTTATGTGCGATGTCCTGTGACTTCCGTGCGGATACGGTCATTTGAGCGTTAACTGACGGCACGTTCATCTGAATACCATCCACCCTGTCCAAGTCCTGAAAAGACGGGAAACTGACTAGATAGGCATCTAACTCATGCTGAATAGCTTCCCATTTTCATTGAGTATGCACCGGGCATCTCCTGGCAATCCGAGTCTCAACCATGCTACTAGGTACCTGCTACCTCTTGAGCACTACGTTGGTTTTCCCTTGAAGAGTAAAGGGTGATGCAGCAAAGTAGCGTAAGTATTTCCCTCTGTTTTGGAGAACCAAGGTATCAATCCAGTAGGAGGCTACGCGCGAGTCCCTCGCACCTACACAAACAAATAAATCCTCGCAACCAACGCGATAAGGGGTTTTCAATCCCTACACGGTCACTTACGAGAGTGAGATCTCATAGATATGACAGGATAATATTTTTGGTATTTTTATAATAAAGATGCAAAGTAAAATAAAAGCAAAGTAAAAAGCAACGGAAATAACTAAGTGTTGGAAGATTAATATGATGGAAGATAGACCCGGGGGCCATAGGTTTCACTAGTGGCTTCTCTCAAGAGCATAAGTATTTTACGGTGGGTGAACAAATTATTGTTGAGCAATTGACAGAATTGAGCATAGTTATGAGAATATCTAGGTATGATCATGTATATAGGCATCACGTCCAATACAAGTAGACCGACTCCTGCCTGCATCTACTACTATTACTCCACACATCGACCGCTATCCAGCATGCATCTAGAGTATTAAGTTCATAAGAACAGAGTAACGCCTTAAGCAAGATGACATGATGTAGAGGGATAATTTCATGCAATATGATTAAAAAAAGCCCATCTTGTTATCCTCAATGGCAACAATACAATACGTGCCTTGCTGCCCCTACTATCACTGGGAAAGGACACTGCAAGATTGAACCCAAAGCTAAGAACTTCTCCCATTGCAAGAAAGATCAATCTAGTAGGCCAAACCAAACTGATAATTCGAAGAGACTTGCAAAGATAACCAATCATACATAAAATAATTCAGAAGATTCAAATATTGTTCATAGATAAACTTGATCATAAACCCACAATTCATCGGTCTCAACAAACACACCGCAAAAGAAGATTACACCGAATAGATCTCCACAAGAGAGGGGGAGAACATTGTATTGAGATCCAAAAAGAGAGAACAAGCCATCTAGCTAATAACTATGGACCCGAAGGTCTGAGGTAAGCTACTCACACTTCATCGGAGAGGCTATGGTGTTGATGTAGAAGCCCTCCGTGATCGATGCCCCTTTCGGCGGAGCTCCGAAATAGGCCCCAAGATGGGATCTCGTGGGTACAGAAGGTTGCAGCGGTGGAATTAGGTTTTTGGCTCCGTATATGATCATTTGGGGGTACGTAGGTATATATAGGAGGAAGGAGTATGTCGGTGGAGCAACGTGGGGCCCAGGAGGGTGGAGGGCGCGCCTGGGGGGGGGCGGGGTAGGCGCGCCCCCCTACCTCACGGCTTCCTGGAAGCTTCCTTGACGTAGGGTCCAAGTCTCCTGGATCATGTTCATTCCGAAAATCACATTCCCGAAGGTTTCATTCCGTTTGGACTCCGTTTGATATTCTTTTTCTGCGAAACTCTGAAATAGGCACAAAACAACAATTCCGGGCTGATCCTCCGGTTAATAGGTTAGTCCCAAAAATAATATAAAAGTGAATAATGAAGCCCAATAATGTCCAAAATAAAAGATAACATAGCATGGAGCAATCAAAAATTATAGATACGTTGGAGACGTACCAAGCATCCCCAAGCTTAATTCCTGCTCGTCCTCGAGTAGGTAAATGATAAAAACAGAATTTTTGATGTGGAATGCTATTTGGCATAATTTCAATGTAATTCTTCTTAATTGTGGTATGAATATTCAGATCCGAAAGATTCAAGATAAAAGTTCAATATTGACATAAAAATAATAATAATACTTCAAGCATACTAACTAAGCAATTATGTCCTCTCAAAATAACATGGCCAAAGAAAGTTTATCCCTATAAAATCATATAGTTTAGTCATGCTCCATTTTCGTCACACAAGAATTCTCTCATCATGCACAACCCCGATGACAAGCCAAGCAATTGTTTCATAGTTTAGTAATCTCAAACTTTATAAACCTTCACGCAATACATGAGCGTGAGCCATGGATATAGCACTATCGGTGGAATAGAATATGATGATGGGGGTTATGTGGAGAAGACAAAAAAGGAGAAAGTCTCACATCAACGAGGCTAATCAATGAGCTATGGTGATGCCCATCGATTGATATTAATGCAAGGAGTAGGGATTGCCATACAACGGATGCAGTAGAGCTATAAATATATGAAAGCTCAACAAAGGAAACTAAGTGGGTGTGCATCCAACTTGCTTGCTCACGAAGACCTAGGGCACTTGAGGAGGCCCATTGTTGGAATATACAAGCCAAGTTCTATAATGAAAAATTCCCACTAGTATATGAAAGTGACAAAACGAGAGACTCTCTATCATGAAGATTATGGTGCTACTTTGAAGCACAAGTGTGGTAAAAGGATAGTAACATTGTCCCTTCTCTCTTTTTCTATCAATTTTTTTTGGGCCTTCTCTTTTTCTATGGCCTTTCTCTTTTTTTATTTCTCACTTGGGACAATGCTCTAGAAAAATGATGATCATCACACTTCTATTTATTTACAATTCAATGATTACAACTCGATACTAGAACAAAGTATGACTCTATATGAATGCCTCCGGCGGTGTACCGGGATATGCAATAAACCAAGAGTGACATGTACGAAAGAATTATGAATGGTGGCTTTGCCACAAATACTATGTCAACTACATGATCATGCAAAGCAATATGACAATGATGAACGTGCCATGATAAACGGAACGGTGGAGAGTTGCATGGCAGTATATCTCGGAATGGTTATGGAAATGCCATAATAGGTAGGTATGGTGACTGTTTTGAGGAAGATATAAGGAGGTTTATGTGTGAAATAGTGTATCATATCACGGGGTTTGGGTGCACCGGCGAAGTTTGCACCAACTCTCAATTTGAGAAAGGGCAATGCACGGTACCGAAGAGGCTAGCAATGGTAGAAAGGTGAGAGTGTGTATAATCCATGGACTCAACATTAGTCATAAATAACTCACATACTTATTGCAAAAATATACAAGTCATCAAAAACCAAGAACTACGCGCATGCTCCTAGGGGGATAGATTGGTAGGAAAAGACCATCGCTCGTCCCCGACCGCCACTCATAAGGAGGACAATCAAAGAACACCTCATGTTTCAAATTTGTTACATAAGTTTATCATACATGCATGCTGCGGGACTTGCAAACTTCAACACAAGTATTTCTCAAATTCACAACTACTCAACTAGCACAACTTTGATATCACTACCTCCATATCTCAAAACAATCATCAAGCATCAAACTTCTCTTAGTATTCAACACACTCATAAGAAAGTTTTTACTAATGAATACCTAGCATATTAGGAGTATTTAAGAAAATTACCATGCTAATTAAGACTCTCAAAATAATCTAAGTGAAGCATGAGAGATCAATATTTTCTATAAAACAAATCCACCACGTTCTCTAAAAGATATAAGTGAAGTACTAGAGCAAAAACTATATAACTCAAAAGATATAAGTGAAGCACATAGAGTATTCTAATAATTTCCGAATCATGTGTGTGTCTCTCAAAAGGTGTGTACAACAAAGATGATTGTGGTAAACTAAAAAAAATAAAGACTCAAATAATACAAGACGCTCCAAGCGAGACACATATCATGTGGTGAATAAAAATATAGCTCCAAGTAAAGTTACCGATGGAAGTAGACGAAAGAGGGCATGCCTTCCGGGGAATTCCCAATCTTTGGCTTTTAGGTGTCCTTAGATTATCTTGGGGGTGCCATGGGCATCCCCAAGCTTAGGCTCTTGCCAATCCTTGTTGCATAATCCATCAAATATTTCACCCAAAACTTGAAAACTTCACAACACAAAACTCAACAGAAAATCTCGTCAGCTCCGTTAGCGAAAGAAAAAAAAAGACCATTTCAAGGTATTGTAATGAACTCATTCTTTATTTATATTGGTGTTAAATCTACTGTATTCCAACTTCTCTATGGTTTATAAACTATTTTATTAGCCATAGATTCATCAAAATAAGCAAACAACACACGAAAAACAGAATCTGTAAAAAAACAGAACAGTCTGTAGTAATCTGTAACTAAAGCAAACTTCTGGAACTCCAAAATATCAGCCAAAATAGGACGACCTAGACAATTTGTTTATTGATCAGCAGCAATTGGAATCAATATTTTTTTCACGCTCTGGTGATTGGTACCAATTATTTTCGTGAACAGAAAGTTTCTATAATTTTCCGCAAGATCAAATAACTATCATCCAAGAGGATCCTATAGGTTTAACTTGACACAAACACTAATTAAAACATAAAAACACATATAAACAGAGGCTAGAACAAATATTTATTCCTAAACATAAGCAAAAAGCAAAAAACTAAAAATAAAATTGGGTTGCCTCTCAACAAGCACTATAGTTTAACGCCCCTAGCTAGGCATAAGATTTCGACGATGCTCACATGAAAGACAGGAATTGAAGCACAAAGAGATCATCATGAAACACGTGACAAACACATCTAAGTCTAACATACTTTCTATGCATAGGCATCTTATAGGAAAACAAATTATCATAGCAACCAAAAACTAGCATATGCAAGGAAGTGGAAAGAAACAATAGCAATCTCAACATAACGAGAGGTAATTTATTATCATGAAAATTTCTACAACCATATTTTCCTCTCTCATAATAATTACATGTGGTATCATAAGCAAATTCAAAAAAATAGCTATCACAATAAATATTTTCAACACGATCCACATGCATGCAAAGTTGACACTCTTCCAAAATAGTGGGATTAACATTAACTAACGTCATGACCTCTGCAAACCCACTTTTATCAAAAATTTCATAAGATTGAATATTATCCAAATATGTGGGATCTAAAGTTGACACTCTTCCAAACCCACTTTCAATATTATTGCAAACACTATTATCAATCTCATATTCATCATGGGGCTTAAATAAATTTTCAAGATCAAAAGAAGAATCACCCCAATCATGATCATTGCAACAAGTAATAGGCATAGCAAAACTAGCATCCCCAAGCTTAGGGTTTTGCATATTATTAGCATAATTGAAATCAAGAGAATTTATAGTAAAATCATTGCAATCATGCTTTTCATCGAAGGAACTACCAAGTATGGGTGCAATAGCAACGATCTCATGTTTAACATAAGGAACTATAGAAAATTCATCTTCATAAATGTTGGCATCATGGCCACAAGAATAGAAAGCATCATGTTCATCAAGGGATATTTCAATAAAATCATCGGAATCATCATTATTTATAGATTCATGCATATCATTATTTCCTTCCAAAGCAACAGTCATTCTCTCAATAAATTCTTTGACATAGACATTATGAGCATAGTTTTCATAGAAATATTTAAGTATGTCAAAATTTTCATATTCGTAGAGAGTAATATCATACTTTTCAATCAAAGAAGCAACTTCATAAGCACCCTTAAAAGCAACAAATTCTTCAATTTGTTTGATATCATAGTAACTATAAACACCCTTTGCATAAGAAGATAAAATTTCATTTTTATTAAACTCACATAGGTAAGGAAGGTGTTTTTTAGGGATCTTAGAGCAACAAGTAAAATCATAAATTTCACAAAGATTCCAAGGATAACACAACAATCAGTTTATTTGATTCCATAAGAGTCTCCCTTTTTCAGACAAACGGTGACGCACAAAATGAGCATGCTCATCTAAAGATTTCCCATCAACTAGGCTAGTTGGGGTTTCAGCACGAGCGCATAAGGATCGAATATGATCCAAGTAGAACAATTTAAGTGGATCCATATCAATAGATTTTTAGCAAGAAAAGATGCAAGCAAATGGAAGGCACATGGAAACACAAACAAAAAGACATACGGGAAGAAGGTGAAGAAAGGGCGAATAAAACGGCATGGGTGAAGTAGGGGAGAGGTAAACGAGAGGCAAATGGCAAATAATGTAATGCGGGAGATAAGGGTTTCTGATGGGTACTTGGTATGTTGACTTTTGCGTAGGCCTCCCCGGCAATGGCGCCAGAAATCCTTCTTGCTACCTCTTGAGCACTACGTTGGTTTTCCCTTGAAGAGGAAAGGGTGATGCAGCAAAGTAGCGTAAGTATTTTCCTCAGTTTTTGAGAACCAAGATATCAATCCAGTAGGAGGCTACGCGCGAGTCCCTCGCACCTACACAAACAAATAAATCCTCGCAACCAACGCGATAAGGGGTTGTCAATCCCTACACGGTCACTTACTTAGAGTGAGATCGATAGATATGATAGGATAATATTTTGGTATTTTTATAATAAAGATGCAAAGTAAAATAAAAGAAAAGTAAAAAGCAACGGAAATAACTAAGTGTTGGAAGATTAATATGATGGAAGATAGACCCGGGGGCCATAGGTTTCACTAGTGGCTTCTCTCAAGAGCATAAGTATTTTACGGTGGGTGAACAAATTCTTGTTGAGCAATTGATGAGAATTGAGCATAGTTATGAGAATATCTAGGTATGATCATGTATATAGGCATCACGTCCGAGACAAGTAGGCCGACTCCTGCCTGCATCTACTACTATTACTCCACACATCAACCGCTATCCAGCATGCATCTAGAGTATTAAGTTCATAAGAACATAGTAACACCTTAAGCAAGATGACATGATGTAGAGGGATAAATTCATGCAATATGATAAAAAACCCATCTTGTTATCCTCGATGGCAACAATACAATATGTGCCTTGCTGCCCCTACTATCACTAGGAAAGGACACCGCAAGATTGAACCCAAAGCTAAGCACTTCTCCCATTGCAAAAAGATCAATCTAGTAGGAACCAAAATGATAATTCGAAGAGATTTGCAAAGATAACTAATCATGCATAAAAGAATTCAGAAGATTCAAATATTGTTCATAGATAAACTTGATCATAAACCCACAATTCATCGGTCTCAACAAACACACCGCAAAAGACTATTACATCGAATAGATCTCCACAAGAGAAGGGGAGAACATTGTATTGAGATCCAAAAAGAGAGAAGAAGAAGCCATCTAGCTAATAACTATGGACCCGAAGGTTTGAGGTAAACTACTCACACTTCATCGAAGAGGCTATGGTGTTGATGTAGAAGCCCTCCGTGATCGATGCCCCTTCCGATGGAGCTCCGAATAGGCCCCAAGATGGGATCTCGTGGGTACAGAAGGTTGCGGCGGTGGAATTAGGATTTTGGCTCCGTATCTGATCGTTTGGGGGTACGTAGGTATATATAGGAGGAAGGAGTGCGTCGGTGGAGCAACATGGGGCCCACGAGGGTGGAGGGCGTGCCTAAGGGGGTAGGCGCGCCCCCTACCTCGTGGCTTCTTGGAAGCTTCCTTGATGCAGGGTCCAAGTCTCCTGGATCATGTTCGTTCCAAAAATCACGTTCCCGAAGGTTTCATTCCGTATGGACTCCGTTTGATATTCTTTTTCTGCGAAACTCTGAAATAGGCAAAAAAACAACAATTCTGGGCTGGGCCTCCGGTTAATAAGTTAGTCCCAAAAATAATATAAAAGTGAATAATAAAGCCCAATAATGTCCAAAACAGAAGATAATATAGCATGGAGCAATAAAAAATTATAGATATGTTGGAGACGTATCAGTACCATCAGACCACTAACCTGCACATGAGCGATCGGTGTCTGGGTCGGCGCCGAGTGATCTTTAACCACACTATCTGGCAGCTGGGCGAAGTAAGTCTCCTCCGCCCCCACTCCCGAAACAAAAGCCGTGGGCTTCGGGAATTTAAGAACCGGGCAACGCAACGTTGGATGGGCTATCTTGTCACAGATATAACAATAATGTTGCACCATGCAATCCTTCGCTGCATGCGTATCAACTGCACACTTCCAACAACGAACCCCTTTCTTAGTCTTGGTCTTTGATACAGTAGGATCCAACTGCACATCGGTCATGCAGTCTACAAACGGTGGGGCAGCTATCCCCTGTGGCATCTGTGGTACCTGTGGATGTGGCTGCAAGCCAAACTGATGGTAATGCCTTGTTGATATGCCTACATGTGCTGTTGTGGTATCGGTTGAGGCGGAAGTTGCTGTTGGCCTCGAAGGTTGTGAGGAGGAAAATGGTAACCCTGCTGAATAGCACCACCGGTAAACTTTTGTTATTGCGGCTTCTTCTTCTTTTTACGTTTTTCTGTGCCGGCTAAGCCATGGCCCCCCCGACATGTAATTGCGGGGAGCGGTCACCCCCGGTGATGGTGGAGCCCCATACATAGGAACCAACCCTCTGGCGACGGCTGAATCGTAGGGTGAGTTGTACTGCCCAGGGTGACCATAAGCAGAGGGTTGGCTTCCACCATGGATGTAGGGAGGCATCGGTCCACGCTGCTGCTGATTGGGGGGAGGGCCCGTGAACCCTGTGTCGGAGCCTAAGGGCGAGCTGAAGAGGCAGTTGCCCCTGCAACCAGAGGGCCATGAGGAATCGGCCCTCCTACACCCCGTGTCGAAGGAGGAGGCGCGCCCGCCATGGGACGCAACGGCGCCTCCGCGACTTCGTCATAGGATCGAGCGGCCCCAGTGACGACAGGTTGATCATGAGGCAGAGGCAGCGAGTGGGAGGCGACCTTTGCGACCGATGTTGGAGCGATGGACGTTGGGAGCCCTTCCCATAGAACCCTCATGCGACGTCTGAGGTAGGCCCAAGAAAAAACTTGGCCCAATTCCCTTTGCATGGGCCCAGGATCCGAGGCCGCTCGCGTTTGAAGCGGCTGAGATCTCGTCTCCGAAACATCTACACCTACATCCATCGATCCCGTGTGTATTTACATCACCGGTGAGGCAACCGGACCAGAGGAAGCAGGTATCATGTTGGCTCTTTCCAGGAATTGGCCGAAGATCGGCGCCGGCGTCCTCCTGCGCGGCGGCAAGGGACCACGCCAAGACCCCATCTGCGGTGGTCTAGCCAGCCCGAGCCCCGTCGGCGACGACGAAGTAACACTCCGGTCGGCCGGCACCGATGCCATCGATCCAGTGGGTAACGTGTCCCTAGCCTGATCCAGGCCTTCCGCCATCATGAAATGTTGTGACTTGCAACCCGGATCACGGAGCTCCGATGAAGGCCCCGACGGTGATGGCGTCCGTCTCTCCCAGAAACGGGATGCAGGCGAGGGAAATCCCGCGTCTTTCCAGAACTCTTGGACCAATTCCGCCTCCGTCTTCCTAGTACACCGAACCACCGGATTCCATTCAGAGTCGTCGTCGCCCTCCCAAAAATTGTTGGGGAACGTTGCAGAAAATTAAAATTTTTCCTACGGTTTCACCAAGATCCATCTATGAGTTCATCTAAGCAACAAGTCATGGGAGGGAGATTGCATCTACATACCACTTGTAGATCGCGTGCGGAAGCGTTCACTAGAACGTGGATGATGGAGTCGTACTCGCCGTGATCCAAATCACCGATGACCGAGTGCCGAACGGACGGCACCTCCGCGTTCAACACACGTACGGGACGGGAGACGTCTCCTCCTTCTTGATCCAGCAAGGGGGAAGGAGAGGTTGATGATGATGGCTCCAGCAGCAGCACAACGGCGTGGTGGTGGTGGAGCAGCAGCACTCCGGCAGGGCTTCGCCAAGCACGTGACGGAGGAGGAAGAGGTGTAGCAGGGGGAGGGAGGCGCCAGAGTTTCAGGGTGCGGCTGCCCCCTCCCCCCTCCCTTTATATAGGCCCGGGGCGCCGCCCTGGAGATCCAATCTCTGTGGGGGCGGCGGCCAAGGGGGTGGAGTGCCCCAAGGCAGTGGGCGCCCCACCCTAGGGTTTCAACCCTAGGCGCAGGGGTGGGCCAAGGGGGGCGCACCAGCCCACTATGGGCTGGTTCCCCTCCCCACTTCAGCCCATGGGGCCCTCCGGGATGGGTGGCCCCACCCGGTGGACCCCCAGGACCCTTCTGGTGGTCCCGGTACAATACCGGGTGACCCCGAAACTTCCCCGATGGCCGAAACAATACTTCCTATATATAATTATTTACCTCCGGACCATTCCGGAACTCCTCGTGACGTCCGGGATCTCATCCGGGACTCCGAACAACATTCAGTTTACTGCATACTCATATTCATACAACCCTAGCGTCACCGACCCTTTAGTGTGTAGACCCTACGGGTTCGGGAGACACGTAGACATGACCGAGACGGCTCTCGGGCAATAACCGACAGCGGGATCTGGATACCCATGTTGGCTCCCACATGCTCCTCGATGATGTCATCGGATGAACCACGATCTCGAGGATTCAAACAATCCCGTATACAATTCCCTTTGTCAATCGGTATGTTACTTGCCCGAGATTCGATCATCGGTATCCCAATACCTCGTTCAATCTCGTTACCGGAAAGTCACTTTAGTCATACCGTAGTGCATGATCCCGTGACCAGACACTTGGTCACTTTGAGCTCATTATGATGATGCACTACCGAGTGGGCCCATTGATACCTCTCCGTAACACGGAGTGACAAATCCCAGTCTCGATCCGTGTCAACCCAACAGACACTTTCGGAGATACCTGTAGTGCACCTTTATAGTCACCCGATTCGTTGTGACGTTTGGTACACCCAAAGAACTCGTGACGGTATCCGGAGTTACGATCTCATGGTCTAAGGAAGAGATACTTGACATTGGAAAAGCTCTAGCTAAACGAACTACACGATCTTGTGCTATGCTTAGGATTGGGTCTTGTCCATCACATCATTCTCCTAATGATGTGATCCCGTTATCAATGACATCCAATGTCCATAGTCAGGAAACCATGACTATCTATTGATCAACGAGCTAGTCAACTAGAGGCTCACTAGGGACATATTGTAGTCTATGTATTCACACGTGTATTACGATTTCCGGATAATACAATTATAGCATGAATAAAAGACAATTATCATGAACAAGGAAATATAATAATAATCCTTTTATTATTGCCTCTAGGGCATATTTCCAACAGTCTCCCACTTGCACTAGGGTCAATAATCTAGTTACATTGTGATGAATCGAACACCCATAGAGTTCTGGTGTTGATCATGTTTTGCCCGCGGAAGAGGTTTAGTCAACGGATCTGCGACATTCAGATCCGTATGCACTTTGCAAATTTCTATGTCTCCATCTTGAACATTTTCACGGATGGAGTTGAAGCGACGCTTGATGTGCCTGGTCTTCTTGTGAAACCTGGGCTCCTTGGCAAGTGCAATAGCTCCGGTGTTGTCACGAGAAGAGTTTGATCGGCCCCGACGCATTCGGTATGACTCCTAGGTCGGTGATGAACTCCTTCACCCAAATTGCTTCATGCACTGCCTCCGAGGCTGCCATGTACTCCGCTTCACATGTAGATCCCGCCACGACGCTCTGCTTGCAGCTGCACCAGCTTACTGCTCCACCATTCAACATATACACGTATCCGGTCTGTGACTTAGAGTCATCCAGATCTGTGTTGAAGCTAGCGTCGACGTAACCCTTTACGACGAGCTCTTTGTCACCTTCATAAACGAGAAAGATGTCCTTTGTCCTTTTCAGGTACTTCAGGATATTATTGACCGCTGTCCAGTGTTCCTTGCCGGGATTACTTTGGTACCTTCCTACCAAACTTACGGCAAGGTTTACATCAGGTCTGGTACATAGCATGGCATACATAATAGATCCTATGGCCGAGGCATAGGGGATGACGCTCATCTCTTCTTTATCTTTTGCCGTGGTCGGGCATTGAGCCGAGCTCAATCTCACACCTTGCAGCACAGGCAAGAACCCTTTCTTGGACTGATCCATTTTGAACTTCTTCAAAATCTTATCAAGGTATGTGCTTTGTGAAAGACCTATGAGGCGTCTCGATCTATCTCTATAGATCTTGATGCCTAATATATAAGGAGCTTCTCCAAGGTCCTTCATTGAAAAACTTTTATTCAAGTAGGCCTTAATGCAGTCCAAGAGTTCTATATCGTTTCCCATCAAAAGTATGTCATCTACATATAATATGAGAAATGCTACAGAGCTCCCACTCACTGTCTTGTAAACGCAGGCTTCTCCATAAGTCTGCATAAGCCCAAACGCTTTGATCATCTCATCAAAGCGAATGTTCCAACTCCGAGATGCTTGCACCAGCCCATAAATGGATCGCTGGAGCTTGCATACCTTGTTAGCATTCTTAGGGTCGACAAAACCTTCCGGCTGCATCATATACAGCTCTTCCTTAAGATAACCGTTAAGGAATGCTGTTTTGACGTCCATCTGCCATATCTCATAATCATAGTATGCGGCAATTGCTAACATGATTCGGACGGACTTAAGCTTTGCTACGGGAGAGAAAGTCTCATCGTAGTCAATCCCTTGAACTTGCCGATAACCCTTAGCGACAAGTCGAGCTTTATAGATGGTGACATTACCATCCGCGTCCGTCTTCTTCTTAAAGATCCATTTGTTTTCTATCGCTCGCCGATCATCGGGCAAGTCTGTCAAAGTCCATACTTTGTTTTCATACATGGATCCTATCTCGGATTACATGGCTTCAAGCCATTTGTTGGAATCCGGGCCCGCCATCGCTTCTTCATAGTTCGAAGGTTCACCGTTGTCTAACAACATGATTTCCAGGACAGGGTTGCCATACCATTCTGGTGTGGAACGTGTCCTTGTGGACCTACGAAGTTCAGTAGCAACTTGATCCTAAGTACTTTGATCATCATCATTATTTTCCTCTTCTGTTGGTGTAGGCATCACAAGAACATTTTCCTGAGCTGCACTACTATCCCGTTCAAGAGGTAGTACTTCATCGAGTTCTACTTTCCTCCCACTTACTTCTTTCAAGAGAAACTCTTTTTCCATAAACGATCCGTTCTTGGCAACAAAGATCTTGCCCTCAGATCTTAAGTAGAAGGTATACCCAATGGTTTCCTTAGGGTATCCTATGAAGACGCATTTTTCCGACTTGGGTTCGAGCTTTTCTGGTTGAAGTTTCTTGACATAAGCATCGCATCCCCAAACTTTTAGAAACGACAGCTTAGGTTTCTTCCCAAACCATAATTCAAACGGTGTCGTCTCAACGGATTTAGACGGTGCCCTATTTAAAGTGAATGTAGCTGTCTCTAGAGCGTATCCCCAAAATGATAGCGGTAAATTGGTAAGAGACATCATAGTTCGCACCATATCCAATAGAGTGCGATTACGACGTTCGGACACACCGTTACGCTGAGGTGTTCCAGGCGGCGTGAGTTGTGAAACGATTCCACATTTCCTCAAGTGTGTACCAAATTCGTGACTTAAATATTCTCCTCCACGATCTGATCGCAAGAATTTTATCTTTCGGTCACGTTGATTCTCTACTTCATTCTGAAATTCCTTGAACTTTTCAGAGGTCTCAGACTTGTGTTTCATCAAGTAGACATACCCATATCTACTCAAGTCATCAGTGAGAGTGAGAACATAACGATATCCTCCGCGAGCCTCAACGCTCATTGGACCACACACATCGGTATGTATGATTTCCAATAAGTTGGTTGCTCGCTCCATTGTCCCGGAGAATGGAGTCTTGGTCATTTTCCCCATGAGGCATGGTTCGCATGTGTCAAATGATTCATAATCGAGAGACTCTAAAAGTCCATCAGCATGGAGCTTCTTCATGCGCTTGACACCAATGTGACCAAGGCGGTAGTGCCACAAGTATGTGGGACTATCGTTATCAACTTTACATCTTTTGGTATTCACACTATGAACATGTGTAACATTACGTTCGAGATTCATTAAGAATAAACCATTGACCATCGGAGCATGACCATAAAACATTTCTCTCATATAAATAGAACAACCATTATTCTCGGATTTAAATGAGTAGCCATCTCGTATTAAACAAGATCCTGATACAATGTTCATGCTCAAACTTGGCACTAAATAACAATTATTGAGGTTTAAAACTAATCCCGTAGGTAAATGTAGAGGTAGCGTGCCGATGGCGATCACATCGACCTTGGAACCATTCCCGACGCGCATCGTCACCTTGTCCTTCGCCAGTCTTCGTTTATTCCGCAGCTCCTGCTGTGAGTTACAAATATGAGCAACGACACCGGTATCAAATACCAAGGAGTTACTACGAGTACTGGTAAGGTACACATCAATTACATGTATATCAAATATACCTTTAGTGTTGCCGGCCTTCTTGTCCGTTAAGTATTTGGGGCAGTTCCGCTTCCAGTGGCCCTTCCCTTTGCAATAAAAGCACTCTGTCTCAGGCTTGGGTCCATTCTTTGACTTCTTCCCGGCAACTTGCTTACCGGGCGCGGAAACAACTTTTCCGTCCTTCTTGAAGTTCTTCTTACCCTTGACCTTCTTGAACTTAGTGGTTTTATTGACCATCAACACTTGATGTTCTTTCTTGATTTCAACCTCTGCTGACTTCAGCATTGAGAATACTTCGGGAATGGTCTTTTGAAGGAAATATGCCCTAGAGGCAATAATAAAGTTATTATTTATTTCCTTATATCATGATAAATGTTTATTATTCATGCTAGAATTGTATTAACCGGAAACATAATACATGTGTGAATACATAGACAAACAGATAGTCACTAGTATGCCTCTACTAGACTAGCTCATTAATCAAGATGGTTATGTTTCCTAACCATAGACATGTGTTGTCATTTGATTAATGGGATCACATCATTAGGAGAATGATGTGATTGACATGACCCATTTCATTAGCTTAGCACTTGATCGTTTAGTATGTTGCTTATGCTATCTTCATGACTTATACAAAGTTCCTGCAACTATGAGATTATGCAACTCCCGTTTACCAGAGGAACACTTTGTGTGCTACCAAACGTCACAACGTAACTGGGTGATTATAAAGGTACTCTACAAGTGTCTCCGAAAGTATATGTTGAGTTGGCATGAATCAAGATTAGGATTTGTCACTCCGATTGTCGGAGAGGTATCTCTAGGCCTTCTCGGTAATACACATCACATAAGCCTTGCAAGCATTGCAACTAATGAGTTAGTTGTGAGATGATGTATTACGGAACGAGTAAAGAGACTTTCCGGTAACGAGATTAAACTAGGTATTGGATACCGACGATCGAATCTCGGGTAAGTAACATACCGATGACAAAGGGAACAACGTATGTTGTTATGCGGTTTGACCGATAAAGATCTTCGTAGAATATGTAGGAACCAATATGGGCATCCAGGTTCCGCTATTGGTTATTGACCGAGAATGGTTCTAGGTCATGTCTACATAGTTCTCGAACAGTAGGGTCCGCACGCTTAAGGTTTCAATGACGGTTATATTATGAGTTTATGTATTTTGATGTACCGAAGGAGTTAGGAGTCCCGGATGTGATCACGGACATGACGAGGAGTCTCGAAATGGTCGAGACATAAAGATTGATATATTGGATGGTTATATTCGGACACCGGAAAGGTTCGGAAGTTTCGGAGAAAACCGAGTGCCGGAGGGGTTACGGAACCCCGGGAAGTTATGGGCCTTATTGGGCCAAGAGGGAGAGAGGGCTGCACTAGGAGGTGGCGCGCCCCCCATGAGGAGTCCGACTGGACTAGGAGGGGGGGGCGCCCCCTTCCCTCTCCCTCTCCTCTCTTTCCTTCCCTCCCTCTTCCTAGTAGGACTAGGAAAGGGAGTCCTACTCCTACTAGGAGGAGGACTCCCCCCCTTGGCGCCCCTAAGGCTGGCCGACCCTCCCCTTGCTCCTTTATATACGGAGGCAGGGGGCACCCTAGAACACACAAGTTGATCTTCGTGATCGTTCCTTAGCCGCAGCGGTGCCCCCTCCACCATATTCCACCTCGGTCATATTGTAGCGGTGCTTAGGCGAAGCCCCGCGACGGTAGAACATCAAGATCGCCACCACGCCGTCGTCTTGTGAAACTCCTCCCGACGCTTTGCTGGATCGGAGCCCGGGATCGCCATCGAGCTGAACGTGTGCTAAGAACTCGGAGGTGCCGGAGTAACGGTGCTTGGATCGGTCGGATCGTGAAGACGCACGACTACATCAACCGCGTTGATATAACGCTTCGCTTTCGGTCTCACGAGGGTGCGTGGACGGATACTCTCCCTCTCGTTGCTATGCCATCACCATGGTCTTGCGTGTTCGTAGGAAATTTTTGAAATTACTACGTTACCCAATGATGGCATCCGAGCCTGGTTTTATGCGTTGATGTCATATGCACGAGTAGAACACAAGTGAGTTGTGGGCGATACAAGTCATACTACCTACCAGCATGTCATACTTTGGTTCAGCGGTATTGTGAGATGAAGCGCCCGGACCGACATTACGCAGACGCTTACGCGAGACTGGTTTCACCGCTGTGAGCACTCGTTGCTTAAAGGTGACTGGCGGGTGTCTGTCTCTCTCACTTTAGTTGAACCGAGTGTGGCTACGCCCGTCCTTGAGAAGGTTAAACGGAGTCTATTTGACGAAGTATCGCTGTGGTTTTGATGCGAGGTAAGAACGGTTCTTGCTCAGCCCGTAGCAGCCACGTAAAACTTGCAACAACAAAGTAGAGGACGCCTAACTTGTTTTTGCAGGGCATGTTGTGATGTGATATGGTCAAGACGTGATGCTATATTTTATTGTATGAGATGATCATGTTTTGTAACCGAAGTTATCGGCAATGGCAGGAGCCATATGGTTGTCGCTTATTGTATGAAATGCAACGCCATGTAATTGCTTTACTTTATCACTAAGCGGTAGCGATAGTCGTAGAAGCAATAGTTGGCGAAACGACAACGATGCTACGATGGAGATCAAGGTGTCGCGCCGGTGACGATGGTGATCATGACGGTGCTTCGGAGATGGAGATCACAAGCACAAGATGATGATGGCCATATCATATCACTTATATTGATTGCATGTGATGTTTATCCTTTATGCATCTTATCTTGCTTTGATTGACGGTAGCATTATAAGATGATCTCTCACTAAAATTATCAAGTAGTGTTCTCCCGAGTATGCACCGCTGCCAAAGTTCGTCGTGTCGAGACACCACGTGATGATCGGGTGTGATAAGCTCTACGTCCATCTACAACGGGTGTAAGCCAGTTTTGCACACGCAGAATACTCAGGTTATACTTGACGAGCCTAGCATATGCAGATATGGCCTCGGAACACGGAGACCGAAAGGTCGAGCGTGAATCATATAGTAGATATGATCAACATAAGATGTTCACCATTGAAAACTACTCCATCTCACGTGATGATCGGTTATGGTTTAGTTGATTTGGATCACGTGATCACTTAGATGACTAGAGAGATGTCTGTCTAAGTGGGAGTTCTTAAGTAATATGATTAATTGAACTTAAATTTATCATGAACTTAGTACCTGATAGTATTTTGCTTGTCTATGTTTACTGTAGATAGATGGCTCGTCTTTGTTGTTCCGTTGAATTTTAATGCGCTCCTTGAGAAAGCAAAGTTGAAAGATGATGGTAGCAATTACACGGACTGGGTCCGAATCTCGAGGATTATCCTCATTGCTGCACGTAAGAGTTACGCCCTGGATGCACCGCTAGGTGCCAGCTCTTCGCTGATGTAACCGACGACGTTAAGAACGTCTGGCAGAGCAAAGCTGATGACTACTCTATAGTTCAGTGTGCCATGCTTTACGGCTTAGAACCGGGTCTTCAACGACGTTTTGAACGTCATGGAGCATATGAGATGTTCCAGGAGTTGAAGTTGATATTTCAACAGAATGCCCGGATTGAGAGATATGAAGTCTCCAATAAGTTCTATAGCTGCAAGATGGAGGAGAATAGTTCTGTCAGTGAGCACATACTCAAAATGTCTGGGTATTACAATCACTTGAATCAACTGGGAGTTAATCTTCCGGATGATTGTGTCATTGATGTAATTCTTCAATCACGCCACCAAGCTACAAAGGCTTCGTGATGAACTATAATATGCAAGGGTTAGTAAAGACTATGCTCGAGCTCTTCGCAATGCTAAAGGCTGCGGAGGTAGAAATCAAGAAGGAGCATCAAGTGTTGATGGTCAATAAGACCACTAGTTTCAAGAAGAAAGGCAAAGGGAAGAAGAAGGGAACTTCAAGAAGAACAGCAAACAAGTTGCTGATCAGAGAAGAAACCCAAGTCTGGACCTAAACCTGAAACTGAGTGCTTCTACCGCAAGCGACTGGTCTTCGGAAGCGGAACTGCCCCAAGTATTTGGCGGATAAGAAGGATGGCAAGGTGAACAAAGGTATATGTGATATACATGTTATTGATGTGTACCTTACTAGAGCTCGCAGTAGTACTGGTATTTGATACTGGTTCTGCTAATATTTGCAACTCAAACAGGACTACGGATTGCTTAACACGGCAAAGGACGAGGTGACGCGCGCTGGGAAATGGTTCCAAAGTCGATGTGATCGCATCGGCACGCTACCTCTACATCTACCTTCGGGATTAGTTTTAGACCTGAATAATTGTTATTTGGTGCCGCGTTGAGCATGAACATTATATCTGGATCTTGTTTGATGCGAGACGGTTATTCATTTAAATCAGAGAATAATGGTTGTTCTATTTATATGAATAATATCTTTTATGGTCATGCACCCTTGAAGAGTGGTCTATTTTAATGAATCTCGATAGTAGTGATACACATATTCATAATGTTGAAACCAAAAGATGCAGAGTTGATAATGATAGTGCAACTTATTTGTGGCACTTGCCGTTTAGGTCATATCGGTATAAAGCGCATGAAGAAACTCCATGCTGATGGACTTTTGGAGTCACTTGATTATGAATCACTTGGCACTTGCGAACCGTGCCTCATGGGCAAGATGACTAAAACCCCGTTCTCCGGTACTATGGAGAGAGCAACAGATTTATTGGAAATCATACATACAGATGTATGTGGTCCGATGAATGTTGAAGCTCGTGGCGGATATCGTTATTTTCTCACCTTCACAGATGATTTAAGCAGATATGGGTATATCTACTTAATGAAACATAAGTCTGAAACATTTGAAAAGTTCAAAGAATTTCAGAGTGAAGTTGAAAATCATCGTAATAAGAAAATAAAGTTTCTACGATCTGATCGTGGAGGCGAATATTTGAGTTACGAGTTTGGTCTACATTTGAAACAATGCGGAATAGTTTCGCAACTCACGCCACCCGGAACACCACAGCGCAATGGTGTGTCCGAACGTCGAATCGCACTTTACTTGGATATGGTGCGATCTATGATGTCTCTTACAGATTTACCGCTATCATTTTGGGGTTATGCTCTTGAGACGGCCGATTCACGTTAAATAGGACACCGTCAAAATCCGCTGAGACGACGCCTTATGAACTATGGTTTAGCAAGAAACCAAAGTTGTCGTTTCGAAAGTTTGGGGTTGCGATGCTTATGTGAAGAAACTTCAACCTGATAAGCTTGAACCCAAATTGGAAAAATGTGTCTTCATAGGATACCCAAAGGAGACAATTGGGTACACCTTCTATCACAGATCCGAAGGCAAGACATTCGTTGTTAAAATGGATCCTTTCTAGAGAAGGAGTTTCTCTCGAAAGAAGTGAGTGGGAGGAAAGTGGAACTTGATGAGGTAATAGTACCAGCTCCCTTATTGAAAGTAGTTCGTCACGAAATCAGTTTCGTAACACCTACACCAGTTAGTGAGGAAGATAATGATGAAGATCATGAAACTTTAGATCAAGTTGTCACCGAACTCAGAGATCAACCAGAATAAAATCCGCACAGTGGTACGGTAATCCTATTCGAAGTCATGCTACTAGATCATGGTGAACCTATGAACTATGAAGAAGCGATGGTGAGCCCAGATTCGCAAAATGGCTTGAAGCCATGAAATCTGAGATGGGATCCATGTATGAGAACAAAGTATGGACTTTGGTAGACTTGCCCGATGATCGGCAAGCTATTGAGAATAAATGGATCTTTAAGAAGAAGACCGACGCTGATGGTAATGTAGCTGTCTACAAAGCTCGACTTGTTGCAAAAGGTTTTCGACAAGTTCAAGGGGTTGACTACGATGAGACTTTCTCACCAGAAGCGATGCTTAAGTCCGTCCGAATCATGTTAGCAATTGCCGCATTTTATGATTATGAAATTTGGCAAATGGATGTAAAACTGCATTCTTGAATGGATTTCTAGAAGAAGAGTTGTATATGATGCAACCAGAAGGTTTTGTTGATCCAAAGGGTGCTAACAAAGTGTGCAAGCTCCATCGATCAATTTATGGTCAGGTGCAAGCCTCTCGGAGTTGGAATAAACGCTTTGATAGTGTGATCAAAGCATATGGTTTTATCTGAGACTTTGGAGAAGCTTGTATTTACAAGAAAGTGAGTGGGAGCTCAGAGCATTTTTATATTATATGTGGACGACATATTGTTGATTGGAAATGATATAGAATTTCTGGATAGCATAAAAGGATACTTGAATAAAAGTTTTTCAATGAAAGACCTCGGTGAAGCTGCTTACATATTGGGCATCAAGATCTATAGAGATAGATCAAGACGCTTAATAGGACTTTCACAAAGCACATACCTTGATAAAGTTTTGAAAAAGTTCAAAATGGATCAGGCAAAGAAAGGTTTTTTACCTATAGTACAAGGTGTAAGATTGAGTCAGACTCAATGCCCCACCACAGCAGAAGATAGAGAGAAAATGAAAATGTTCCTATGCTTCAGCCATAGGCTCTATCATGTATGCAATGCTGTGTACCAGACTGACGTATGCTTAGCTGTAAGCTTGGCAGGAAGGTACCAAAGTAATCCAGAGTGGATCATTGGACAGCGGTCAAGAACATCCTGAAATACCGAAAAGGACTAAGGATATGTTTCTCGATATGGAGGTGACAAAGAGCTAGTCGTAAATGGTTACGCCGATGCAAGTTTTGACATCGATCCGGACGATTCTAAATCGCAAACCGGATCGTATTTTTATTAAACGGTGGAGCTGTCGGTTGGTGCAGTTCTAAACAAAGCGTCGTGGCGGGATCTACATGTGAAGCGGAGTACATAAGCTGCTTCGGAAGCAGCAAATGAAGGAGTCTGGATGAAAGAGTTCATTTCGATCTAGGTGTCATACCTAGTGCATCGGGACCAATGAAGATCTTACGTGACAATCTTGGTGCAATTGCCTTGGCAAAGGAATCCAGATTTCACAAGAGGACCAAGCATATCAAAAGACGCTTCAATTCCATTCGGGACCAAGTCCAAGTGGGAGACATAGAGATTTGCAAAATACATACGGATCTGAATGTTGCAGACCGTTGACTAAGCCTCTTCCACGAGCAAAACATGATCAGCACCAAGACTCCATGGGTGTTAGAATCATTCTTGTGTAATCTAGATTATTGACTCTAGTGCAAGTGGGAGATCAAGGAAATATGCCCTAGAGGCAATAATAAAGTTATTATTTATTTCCTTATATCATGATAAATGTTTATTATTCATGCTAGAATTGTATTAACCGGAAACATAATACATGTGTGAATACATAGACAAGCAGATAGTCACTAGTATGCCTCTACTAGACTAGCTCATTAATCGAAGATGGTTATGTTTCCTAACCATAGACATGTGTTGTCATTTGATTAATGGGATCACATCATTAGGAGAATGATGTGATTGACATGACCCATTTCATTAGCTTAGCACTTGATCGCTTAGTATGTTGCTTATGCTATCTTCATGACTTATACAAAGTTCCTGCAACTATGAGATTATGCAACTCCGTTTACGGAGGAACACTTTGTGTGCTACCAAACGTCACAACGAATCGGGTGATTATAAAGGTACTCTACAAGTGTCTCCGAAAGTATATGTTGAGTTGGCATGAATCAAGATTAGGATTTGTCACTCCGATTGTCGGAGAGGTATCTCTAGGCCTTCTCGGTAATACACATCACATAAGCCTTGCAAGCATTGCAACTAATGAGTTAGTTGTGAGATGATGTATTACGGAACGAGTAAAGAGACTTTCCGGTAACGAGATTAAACTAGGTATTGGATACCGACGATCGAATCTCGGGTAAGTAACATACCGATGACAAAGGGAACAACGTATGTTGTTATGCGGTTTGACCGATAAAGATCTTCGTAGAATATGTAGGAACCAATATGGGCATCCAGGTTTCGCTATTGGTTATTGACCGAGAATGGTTCTAGGTCATGTCTACATAGTTCTCGAACCGTAGGGTCCGCACGCTTAAGGTTTCAATGACGGTTATATTATGAGTTTATGTATTTTGATGTACGAAGGAGTTGAGTCCCGGATGTGATCACGGACATGACGAGGAGTCTCGAAATGGTCGAGACATAAAGATTGATATATTGGATGGTTATATTCGGACACGGAAAGGTTCCGGAAGTTTCGGAGAAAACCGGAGTGCGGAGGGTTACGGAACCCCGGGAAGTTATGGGCCTTATTGGGCCAAGAGGGAGAGAGAGGGCTGCACCGGGAGGTGGCGCGCCCCCCATGAGGAGTCCGAATTGGACTAGGGGGCGCGCCCCCCCTTTCCTCTCCTCTCCCTCTCTTTCCTTCCCCTCCCTCTTCCTAGTAGGACTAGGAAAGGGAGTCCTACTCCTACTAGGAGGAGGACTCCCCCCTTGCGCGCCCCTAGGGCTGGCCGGCCCTCCCCTTGCTCCTTTATATACGGAGGCAGGGGGGCACCCTAGAACACACAAGTTGATCTTCGTGATCGTTCCTTAGCCGTGTGCGGTGCCCCCCTCCATCATATTCCACCTCGGTCATATTGTAGCGGTGCTTAGGCGAAGCCCTACGACGGTAGAACACCAAGATCGTCACCACGCCGTCGTGCTGACGAAACTCCTCCCCGACGCTTTGCTGGATCGGAGCCCGGGGATCGTCATCGAGCTGAACGTGTGCTAAGAACTCGGAGGTGCCGGAGTAACGGTGCTTGGATCGGTCGGATCGTGAAGACGTACGACTACATCAACCACGTTGATATAACGCTTCCGCTTTCGGTCTACGAGGGTACGTGGACGGATACTCTCCCCTCTCGTTGCTATGCCATCACCATGGTCTTGCGTGTTCGTAGGAAAATTTTTGAAATTACTACGTTACCCAACATCTTTACCATCCCCTGCATATTGTAGTTCATCACAAAGCTCTTGTAGCTTGGTGGGAGCGATCAAGGATTCTGTCAATGACCGCCTCGTCCGGGAGGTTTATGTCCAGTGGGACAAAGCGGTTGTGCAACCTGACATTTTGAGTATGTGCTCACCGATGAACTGTTCTCCTCCATCTTACAACTATAGAACTTGTCGAAGACTTCATATCTCTCGACCCGGGCATGAGCTTGGAAAACTAGTTTCAGCTCCTCGAACATCTCATATGCTCCGTGTTGCTCAAAACGCTTTTGAAGCCCCGGTTCTAAGCTATAAAGCATGCCGCACTGAACGAGGGAGTAATCATCAACACGAGACTGCCAAGCATTTATAATGTCTTGGTTCTCTGGGACGGGTGCATCACCTAGCGGTCCTTCTAGGACATATTGTTTCCTGGCAGCTATGAGGATGATCCTCAGATTCCGGACCCAGTCCGTATAGTTGCTGCCATCATCTTTCAGCTTGGTTTTCTCTAGGAACGCGTTGAAGTTCATGTTGACATGAGCGTTGGCCATTTGATCTACAAGACATATTTGCAAAGGTTTTAGACTAAGTTCATGATAATTAAGTTCATCTAATCAAATTATTTTAATGAACTCCCACTCAGATTAGACATCCCTCTAGTCATCTAAGTGTTACACGATCCGAGTCGACTAGGCCGTGTCCGATCATCACGTGAGACGGACTAGTCATCGTCGGTGAACATCTTCATGTTGATCGTATCTTCCATACGAATCGTGTTCGACCTTTCGGTCTCCGTGTTCCGAGGCCATGTCTGTACATGCTAGGCTCGTCAAGTTAACCCTAAGTGTTTTGCATGTGTAAAACTGTCTTACACCCGTTGTATGTGAATGTAAGGATCTATCACACCTGATCATCACGTGGTGCTTCAAACCATTTAACTTTAGCAACGGTGCACAGTTAGGGAGAACACTTCTTGATATTGTTGTAAGGGATCATCTTATTTACTACCGTCGTTCTAAGTAAACAAGATGCATAAACAGAATAAACATCACATGCAATTATATAGTAGTGACATGATATGGCCAATATCATATAGTTCCATTGATCTCCATCTTCGGGGCTCCATGATCATCTTGTCACCGGCATGACACCATGATCTCCATCATCATGATCTCCATCATCGTGTCTTCATGAAGTTGTCACGCCAACGACTACTTCTACTTCTATGGCTAACGCGTTTAGCAATAAAGTAAAGTAATTTACATGGCGTTCTTCAATGACACGCAGGTCATACAAAAATAAAGACAACTCCTATGGCTCCTGCCGGTTGTCATACTCATCGACATGCAAGTCGTGATTCCTATTACAAGAACATGATCTCATACATCACAATATGTCATTCATCATTCATCACAACTTCTGGCCATATCACGTCACAAAACACTTGCTGCAAAAACAAGTTAGACGTTCTCTAATTGTTGTTGCAAGTTTTACGTGGCTGCAATAGGGTTCTAGCAAGAACGTTTTCTTACCTACGTGAAAGCCACAACGTGATTTGTCAACTTCTATTTACCCTTCATAAGGACCCTTTTCATCGAATCCACTCCAACTAAAGTGGGAGAGACAGACACCCGCCAGCCACCTTATGCAACTAGTGCATGTCAGTCGGTGGAACCGGTCTCACGTAAGCGTAAGTGTAAGGTTGGTCCGGGCCGCTTCATCCCACAATACCGCTGAAGCAAGATAAGACAAGTAGCGGCAAGCAAGTTGACAAGATCTACGCCCACAACAAAATTGTGTTCTACTCGTGCAATAGAGAACTACGCATAGACCTAGCTCATGATGCCACTGTTGGGGAACGTTGCAGAAAATTAAAAAATTTCCTACGGTTTCACCAAGATCCATCTATGAGTTCATCTAAGCAACGAGTCATGGGAGAGAGATTGCATGCGGAAGCGTTCACTTGAACGTGGATGATGGAGTCGTACTCGCCGTGATCCAAATCACCGATGACCGAGTGCCGAACGGATGGCACCTCCGCGTTCAACACACGTACGGGACGGGAGACGTCTCCTCCTTCTTGATCCAGCAAGGGGGAAGGATAGGTTGATGATGATGGCTCCAGCAGCAGCACAACGGCGTGGTGGTGGTGGAGCAGCAGCACTCCGGTATGGCTTCGCCAAGCACGTGACGGAGGAGGAAGAGGTCTAGCAGGGGGAGGGAGGCGCCAGAGTTTCAGGGTGCAGCTGCCCCCTCCCCCTCCCTTTATATAGGCCCCCAGGGGGGGGCGCCGGCCCTTGGAGATCCAATCTCCAGGGAGGGCGGCGGCCAAGGGGGGTGGAGTGCCCCCCAAGGCAAGTGGGGCGCCCCCCCACCCTAGGGTTTCAACCCTAGGCACTGGGGTGGGCCAAGGGGGGCGCACCAGCCCACTATGGGCTGGTTCCCCTCCCCACTTCAGCCCATGGGGCCCTCCGGGATGGGTGGCCCCACCCGGTGGACCCCCGGGACCCTTCCGGTGGTCCCGGTACAATACCGGGTGACCCCGAAACTTTCCCGATGGCCGAAACAATACTTCCTATATATAATTCTTTACCTCCGGACCATTCCGGAACTCCTCGTAACGTCGGGATCTCATCAGGGACTCGAACAACATTCGGTTTACTGCATACTCATATTCATACAACCCTAGCGTCACCGAACCTTAAGTGTGTAGACCCTACGGGTTCGGGAGACACGTGAGACATGACCGAGGCGGCTCTCGGGCAATAACCAACAGCGGATCTGGATACCCATGTTGGCTCCTACATGCTCCTCGATGATCTCATCGGATGAACCACGATGTCGAGGATTCAAACAATCCCGTATACAATTCCCTTTGTCAGTCGGTATGTTACTTGCCCGAGATTCGATCGTCGGTATCCCAATACCTCGTTCAATCTCGTTACCGGCAAGTCACTTTACTCGTACCGTAATGCATGATCCCGTGACCAGACACTTGGTCACTCTGAGCTCATTATGATGATGCACTACCGAGTGGGCCCATTGATACCTCTCCGTAACACGGAGTGACGAATCCCAGTCTCGATCCGTGTCAACCCAACAAACACTTTCGGAGATACCTGTAGTGCACCTTTATAGTCACCCAGTTACGGTGTGACGTTTGGTACACCCAAAGCACTCGTACGGTATCCGGGAGTTACACGATCTCATGGTCTAAGGAAGAGATACTTGACATTGGAAAAGCTCTAGCAAAACGAACTACACGATCTTGTGCTATGCTTAGGATTGGGTCTTGTCCATCACATCATTCTTCTAATGATGTGATCCCGTTATCAATGACATCCAATGTCCACAGTCAGGAAACCATGACTATCTATTGATCACCGAGCTAGTCAACTAGAGGCTCACTAGGGACATATTGTAGTCTATGTATTCACACGTGTATTACGATTTACGGATCATACAATTATAGCATGAATAACAGACAATTATCATGAACAAGGAAATATAATAATAATCCTTTTATTATTGCCTCTAGGGCATATTTCGAACAAAAATGCCATCGCCATCTGAACGCCCACTATCGCCGGCTCCGCCTCCTCATCAGAGACCTCGAGGTCAGGATCCAGGCATGAGTACCTAGATCCGTTCGACCCCGCCACCCAAGTAGGTGATGTCGGCCAAGCCGACGGCGGCCGAGGTGCCAACGTTAGGCGCCTGCCGCGGGTCGCCATCCGCCTGACCACCTCGCGTAATCGCCCAACTCTTTAAAAATGGGAGAGATTTTCACTTCCCGGTCTCTGCACCAATTAGGGTTGCATATGACCATTTTAGTATGAGTATGAAGATAGACATGGTCCTCGGAATTTTTTTAATGAGTATCAAGATATTTCTTGACGAGTGGTTCCACCACACACCATGCTTAATCCTCAATAAATGAGAAAAAACCCATGTGCATCACCTGTCAATTTTTAAAATTAAACTCGGGACGTTAGACTGCTTAACTGCATGCGCAACCACTAAGCCAAGGCTCTCTTTGCGCATATATAGCAGCAAACTCCAAAGTACGCGCAGGCCGCTTCTCAGTTCTCTCTCGTGTGCTTGGAAGAGCGCTACCATTCAAAGGAGGCACACCGTACACGCTTAGCCATTCGGTTGACCGTGTCTCGCTTTCATGGAATTACCGCGAAATGAATCCTTGGGCCGGATCGATCGGGTGCGTACGTACGTGTCGTTTGTTTGACCGTCCGTCTACATACACATACACCTACTACTACTGCGTCCAGCGAAGGCACGTGACGTAGTGGAGGTGAACGCATCTGAGGCCAACTCCACTGGCCACCGCCGGTCCCTGCCTCTTCCGTTTGGCCACTCCGGCCACGTGAGGAGGTGGAGACCACGGCGCTTCGACGCTGACCTGTAGTTAGGATTTGTCTAGTGTCTCCTTCGGGCGCCGTTGTGGTGGTGGGAGCAACGCCCGGGCAAATAAATCTGCCTCAACTCCACTCCCACACCGGCGGCGACCTTCACGGCGGTGTCTCGGAGTTGATGGCAATGTATGTTGTTCGATCCTGTAGATCGGCATCTTGGTCTTCTCGTCGTTCTTCAGATCTGGCGATGAATAAAAGTATTTCAGTTTCTTCTCCGATGCGGTGTTCTACACTATGTCGGTGAGGGATCTGTACGGAAGTGTGTCCAAGCGGGGATGGTGTGGCGGCGGCATCTTCCCTGTTGTGGACGTGTGTTCAGGGGCTTCGTCGTTGCGACAACGTTTTCTCCAACGTCAGAGTGGAGCCCGGGAGGTCGTCCAGGAGTACGCGCAGATTGCTGTTTGCGCATGTCATAGTTGGAAGATGGTGTATCCTGTGCTGGTTTTGTGGTTGGAGGCTGACAGTTCTGGTTTCTTCCTCCGATGTTGTAGTCGTGCGGGCATGTCAGTTCTGGAGCTTGATGGCGTGTCCGGGGACATCTTGCCCCGGTCTGATTTGTTCAACGGCAATGGTTTTACTTCTGGCAAACGACTTTGGAGGTCCGTAAAGCTGTTGATCAGCGATGGAGCCGCGTCGAGCTCGGGTGTAGAGGTGATCTGTCTTCCGTCCCTTTGATGGTCGCTTTGGAGGTGTCGAAGGAGGGAGATAGGCGCTGGTTTTTTGCATAGGTTTATCCTATCTTTTCAGGTCTGTAAGGTCGGTGTGTACGTGCCTTGTAACTTGATTTCATCTTATAAATGAGACAAGTATTACCATGAAAAAAAAACGTAGTGGTACGTAGGCAACGCCCGGCCCAGCTGGCTGGCTGATGGCCGGGAGTGAAATGTCAAAGCAAACGGAGCATGCATGCCTGCATGGTGCGTTCATGGTACTATTATACTACTACTACTAGTATGGGGCGATGATTTGATTAACAAACTGGCCAGAGATATACATGATGATATCCACAGTCAATGTTAATGGGATAATGGTGGCATGCATGGCGTGCATATTTCTTAAGTCGGGTTCGGTTCTCAACCTGACTTGGTGCATCATATACTGATAGACAGTCCTCATGTGCGGCTCTCAGGGGATTTGTTTTATCTTCATGTGCATGATGACCGATGAGATCACTACTACTAGTATTAACTGTTACGAAAAGTCTAACACCCACACATGTGGGCGTCTGGCAACTCGCCCACATGCATGGATTCTCGTCCAACCAATTCTGCACGAATCTTGACGCGTTCTAGCAGTTTTTGTGTTCCACGTAGGACTAAGCTGGTGTGTGGGCATTCATCCGGTCGCCCACACATCCTTTTTTCACCACAGGGGGGGCTGATGTGTGGGCGTTTAGCAATTCGCCCAGACACTAGTTTCACGCACACTGAGGGAGTCCTGGATTAGGGGGTGTCCGAATAGCCGAACTATCACCGTTGGCCGGACTCCTAGACTATGAAGATACAAGATTGAAGACTTCGTCCCGTGTCCGGATGGGACTTTCCTTGGCGTGGAAGGCAAGCTTGGCGATACGGATATGTAGATCTCCTACCATTGTAACCGACTCTGTGTAACCCTAACCCTATTCGGTGTCTATATAAACCGGAGGGCTTTAGTCCGTAGGACGAAAAACAATCATACCATAGGCTAGCTTCTAGGGTTTAGCCTCCTTGATCTCGTGGTAGATCAATTCTTGTACTACCCATATCATCAATATTAATCAAGCAGGAGTAGGGTTTTACCTCCATCGAGAGGGCCCGAACCTGAGTAAAAACATCGTGTCCCTTGTCTCCTGTTACCATCCGCCTAGACGCACAGTTCGGGACCCCCTACCCGAGATCCGCCGGTTTTGACACCGACATTGGTGCTTTCATTAAGAGTTCCTCTGTGTCGTCATCCTTAGGCCCGATGGCTCCTTTGATCATCAACAACGACGCGGTCCAGGGTGAGACTCTTCTCCCTGCAGATCTTCAGATTCGGTGGCTTTGCTGCGGGCAATTCACTTGGCCATCCGAGCAGATCGAAGCTACGCCCCCGCCATCAGGTCAGATTTGGGAGTTTGAACTACACGGCCGACATCCGCGGAGACTTGATCTTCGACGGATTCGAGCCACAACCAAGCGCGCAAGACTTGTCTCAATGGGCACGATCTAGCTCTGCGCGAGCGATTGCCACGAGGTCCGCACCGGCGTCCGCTCCGACCCTTAGCTCGGAGCCGACTCCCCTGATCGAGGACGAGTGGTTGGACACCGCCTCGGGGGCTACGATTTCTACGGCAATGGAGCCGAACTCCATCCCTGTCCTTTGCGAAGACCGTGACTCCAAGGTGCCAGACTCCTCTCCGGACTCCGAACCCTCCGCGCCCCTGCCAATCAAATCCAATTGGGCGCCGGTTATGGAGTTCACTGCCGCGGACATCTTTCAGCACTCGCCCTTTGGCGACATCCTGAATTCAATAAAGTCTCTCTCTTTATCAGGAGAGCCCTGGCCGAACTAAGGCCGGGAAGGTTGGGATGCGGACGACGAAGAAATTCAACGCCCACCCACCGCCCACTTTGTAGCCACTGTCGAAAGCTTAAACGACGTGCTCGATTTCGACTCTGAAGACATCGACGGTATGGACGACGATGTAGGAGACAACCATGAACCAGCACCTATAGGATACTGGACAGCCACCTCATCCCACGATGTATACATGGTGGATACACCTAAAGGAAGTGACGTCGAGGAACAACGGGACACTACGAAGGATAAATCCCTTGAAAAGCAGTCAAAACGGCAACGTAAACGCCGCACCAAGTCCCGCCTCGACAAAGACACATCCATAGAGCAGGGCGAACCGGTGGACGACCAACATGCTATCGAGCAACCGTTCGAACATGACAACTTGGATAAACAACCCGTCCCCGGCGAAGATAACAGTCCGGACGATCTCACGCCGGACAAATTGTTGGAGCAGAAGAACCTCCATAAAAGGCTCGTCGCCACTGCGCGTAGCCTGAAAAAGCAGAAGAGGAAGCTCAAAACAACGGAAGATGCACTCAGAATCAGATGGAGCAAAGTACTCAACACCGCAGAGAAATACGGCGATAGTCGCCAAACAAAGAGCTACCCGAAGCGCAAATTACTGCCCGAATTCGATGAGGACGCCGTAGAGCCCCCGCAATCAAAGAACAAAAAGGCCGCCCAGGCGGATAGACGACCACATGGCAAACATGGAGCGGCAAGCGGCGCCGCACACAATTCGGCACGCGATCCACATAAGGATTCGCATCAAAAGGATGGCCCAGTTAGGTCCATCTATGGGCCGAGAAAGCAAGCTCTTTCAAGCAATGCAACACGCTAAATATCCGAACATCACGGCACACCTAAATACAGGGGTGCCGCACACCCCCTGTGTTTCACCGACGAGGTGCTGGATCACGAATTCCCAGCGGGATTCAAACCCGTAAACATAGAGGCATACGACGGAACAACAGACCCTGGAGTTTGGATTGATGATTACTTCCTCCACATACACATGGCCAAAGGAGATGATCTCCATGCCATAAAATACTTACCCCTCAAGCTCAAAGGGCCAGCCCGGCATTGGCTCAAAAGCCTCCCAGAAAATACCATTGGAAGTAGGGAAGAGCTCGAGGATGCTTTTCGAGCAAATTTTCAAGGGACTTATGTCCGTCCTTCGGATGCAGATGATTTAAGTCACATAACTCAGCAACCCGGAGAGTCAGCCCGCAAATTCTGGAACAGGTTCCTTACCAAAAAGAACCAAATAGTCGACTGTCCGGACGCCGAAGCCTTAGCAGCTTTCAAACACAACGTGCGAGACGAATGGCTCGCCAGACACCTTGGCCAGGAGAAGCTGAGAACCATGGCTGCATTAACAAGCCTCATGACCCGCTTTTGCGCGGGAGAGGACAGTTGGCTGGCAAGATGCAGTACCAGCGACCCAAGTACATCCGAAGTCAGGGATGGAAATGGAAAACCACGATGCAGCAAGGATCAACGCCGGACAAAGGGAAACAGCCCGAAGAGCACGACAGTCAATGCCGGATTCAGAAGCTCCCGGCAGAACCATAAAAAACTGCCCCTCAAGGACGACAGCGACGAGCTATCCAACCTAAACAAAATCTTGGACAAAATATGCCAAATCCACAGTACTCCCGGGAAGCCTGCAAACCATATCCATAGAGATTGTTGGGTCTTCAAGCAGTCCGGCAAACTCAATGCCGAGCACAAGGGGCTCGACACACCAAGCGAGGACGATGACGAACCCCACAAGTAGAGCACCGGAAAACAAAAGAATTTCCCACAAAAAGTCAAAACAGTGAACTCACTTTAAGTGACAAAAGGGAAAAACAGAGTGGCACCCATAGAAACACGCGCCGCACGGTCTATCCCAGAGGAGTCCCAACGATGGTTGTCAAAACCAATCACCTTCGATCATCAGGACTATTCCGGAAGTATCCGGAACGCAGGATGGACTGCCTTGATATTAGATCCTATAATCGACGGACTCCAATTTACACAAGTCCTAATGGACGGAGGCAGCGATCTAAACCTGCTATATCAGGAAACAATCCGCAAAATGGAGATAGAGCCAACCAAAATTCGCCATAGCAACACCTCCTTGAAAGGGGCAATGCCAGGCCTATATGCCCATTGTACGGGCTCCCTACTGCTAGAAGTTGTGTTCGGCTCATTCGACAACTTCCGCCGCGAAAAGTTAACCTTCCACATCGCCCCATTTGAAAGTAGCTATCAAGCACTCATCGGGCGTGAAGCTTACCGCTTTAACGCAATACCACATTATGCATCTCTTACACTTAAAATGCCCGGTCCACGCGACATCATCTCATTAAAAGGGAGTATTAAGTGTTACTCAAGCACGGAAGAACGTGAGACTGCCTTGACAGCCCCACACCAATCCGGCTCTGCTAATCAAAGCACCTGAATAGGTCATTCGAACCCCGGACATGGCTAGACGAGTCCGGTGCCTACTAGCGGCATACCCCCGTACAAGGGGCTGCACGCACGTACAACAAGAGACAATAAAGCTCAATTTTATTCACTTTTTGAACCATACTCTGTTTATTTAATATAAAGTACATTTTTCGCACGATATTTTTTCTTTTCAACTAAGTTATTCTCTTTTACAGATGAACACCGTGCTACACCCGTCCAGGATACGGCACAACGGAGACAAAGGCGCAGACGTGCAGCAGGGACCCGCCGCAAGGATTCTTTTCAGATTAAGACCCTGCGTAAACCTTTTTTACTGTCTCTTGTTGATACACATCCCCCGGTTTCTTGCTATAATCGAGGAGGAGGCTGGCGTTTTGGCATCGGCCGCACCAGAATTTTTATGCGTGCACTGGACACAGGGGCTTAGGGCATTATTCTGCCGTTTTCATAAAGACCGAATACCTTAGGGAGTGTTGGCGTCTCGAGTTAGGCCTTATATGCATCAGCTCGAATCATGTCTTTGGTCAAATGTTGGGTTTGCCCGGCTCCCATGTTTTGGTACCTTACGTTCCGTTATATCGGCTAAGGTAGCGCTGGGAGAACCACTGCGATTATGCCCCGGTTGAGCTGGGTTGAGCACCTCAGTGGAGAAAGCTAAAACTGACTGTCATGATATAGCGTGAGACTGGTCAACCACTCGATGACCCAGCGGAATGTTTAGAATTCCCCCGCATTGACGAAGGGCCGTTTCCCGGTCAGGCACATACGCGCCCCGAATTCGGGAGAGCGTGGTGCCCCTAGGGGCTATATAGTAGCCCCACCATCGAACTCCTATGGCTAAGTGAAAGTGATAAAGCATTCTAGTCCGGTTGCCTAGTTTGCTACGCTATCACCTCCTTTACAGGACCAAGACGTTGGATTAAGTGTGAAAATGCGCCTTTTTGCAAACACCCCGCACTATATGCGTGGGGGCTAAAGTCAAGACTGCCATCTTTCGGGTTATATACACATATACATCAACGGTCAAGACATGAGGTGTTTTAATACTTGAACGCACAAGTATAAAAAGCTCTTATATTATATTGAAACATCGTTTTCACAAATCATACATGTCATTTAAACATAATATCCTTCGAGCACTGCGTCTCTATTAAACGAGCGCCCTGCAGGACTTCCTCAAAATAGTGCTCGGCAGGTACTCCGCTTCTGTCCGAATCTTGGGATGCAACGTCTGTGGCCTTCATCTCCGCCCAGTATGTCTTGACACGGGCAAGAGCCATCCGCGCACCTTCTATGCATGCTGACCGCTTCATTGCATCGATATGCGGCACCGCACCAAGGAACTGTTGCACCAAGCCAAAATAACTCTTCGGCTTGGGGCTTTTCGGCCACAAATGAGTCATGACAGCCTTCATGGCAAGTCCGGACAACCTATTCAGCTCAGCCCATTCGGCCAAACGATCGGTTAACGAAAGTGGATGCTCCGGACTATGGAACTGCGACCAAAAAAGCTCTTCCATTCCGTGATCCTTTTGACCTCGGAAGTGTTCGGCCGCGTCTGCGGCACTCGCCGTCAAGTCCAGATAAGCATCCTCCGCACCCCACATCCGGTCCAATTGAGCGTACTTAGGATCCGTGAATTTCCTCCGCGGCAGAAAGGGCTTTCCAGCAGCAATATCTTCGTCCTGACGTAGCTCCTCCTTCATAGCCCTCATCGCAGAGCGAGTATCCTTGGCCTCGGTGGTGGCCTTTTTTTAGGTCCTTTTGTTTCACTCGATCTTCTTTTTTAAGAAGCTCGCAACGGTCAGTAGGATTCTTCAATTTCACGGCCATCTCGGCCATTTCTTTCTTGCTTCGGCAGTGAGAATCCTGTTCAGCTTTTAGCTTTGCGGCCACCTTTAAGGCAGCCGCATCACTCTTTCTGGCTTGCTCCTTGGCCCGGGCGAGCTCCACCCGAAGGCTCTCCATAGCAGCGGCACCATCTGCATTAAGCATACATGTTGTAAGGCATGGGCGTCAAGCTCCCTTACCAGGTGTCCGCGGAGAAGTCGCATACCTTGTGACTCGTCAAGCCGCTTATTAACAAGCGTGATGTCCGCATCCGCCACGTCAAGTTGCCGCTTCAGTTCGGCAAATTCATCAGCCCGGCTAGCCACCGGACGCTTCGCCACCTACATAGGAAGAGCGCATATTATACCTGGGGTTATGATACTCGACGCGCCGTCATTTTTGACAACGCACCAAGTCTCAGGGGCTACTATCTATACAAGGCGCATTTTATATGCAGAACTGTCAGAAGGTACATCATTTTGCGTACCTCAAAACCCGTCAGCAAACTTGCGACGGCTTCATGCAATCCGCTCTCAGCGGATGAAATCCTTTCAATCACCGTACCCATAAACGTACGGTGATCTTCCGAGATAGACGCTCGCCCAAGCAGATCCTTCAGCTCCTCCGACCGTACACCCGTTGGTGCCGGACTCGTCCGGTGGCCTTTTTCGAAGGCCGGACTCGGAGGGCTTTGAGGGGACATACGGCTGCCTTCAGGCCCCGCCGGATTCGGAGAAACCCTCCGTGACGACACCTCAGGGTCGTCCACCTCGCATAACGGTACGGCAGGCGGAGGCGTTTCGCTCTCCATCATCTCCGGATCAAGATCCCTTGAAGACGAGCTCTGCTGTGAAGGGCTGAGAACCGAACTACAAGGTAAATTTCGGTTATCTTCGGAAATAAAACGGGGATGTATCTCTTTTAAAAAATAAACGCCCCCCTTTACTTACGGCTCGCTGGAGGGCTGATCTCCTTGGGGAAATAGTGCGGACGGGCATCTCCCGCCGCAGACCCTCCGTGAAGATTTCTTCCCCGCTTGAGGCTTTGGCCTCCGGATCTTCGAAGCGGTCCTCTTCTCCCCCTTGGAGGGAGGGATTCTCGATCCCCTTTCTTGATAGCCTCCTTCACGGAGGTAGTAGTTTCCTTGTTCCCCTTCGCCTTCTTCAAAAGGCACGGCCTCTAGCATCTTGGTTATCAGGATCCGGCGTGGTCTCGTGGGGGGCCGGACACCTGATCAGTTTTGCTTTCGCTATCCACTCCTGCTTAAAGGATAGCCCTTTTAAGGGCAAGTTTATGATAAATATGCGGATATCATGTCCGGGTGCAGGGCTACTTACTTGAGTATTCGGGCGATTGCAGCTCAGACCTGCGTCCTCGGTCAAGTCCGGACACATTGCTTGTGATCCAAAGAACAGTTGGTACATCTCCACGGGCGTTACGCCCATAAAATGTTGGAGAGCTCGTGGTCCCTCCGGATTAAACTCCCACAGGCGGAAGGGGCGATGTTTGCAGGGCAAGGTGCGACGAATCAACATGACCTGCGCTACTACGACCAGATTGATCTCTCTCTAGGAGGTCTCGAATACGGCCCTGCAACAGAGGTACGTCCTTGGACGGTCCCCAGTCGAGCCCTTTATTAACCCATGATGCCAGCCGCAGTGGAGGACCCGAGCGGAAGGCAGGTGGCGCCACCCATTTGGAGCCCCATGGGAGCGGTGATATAAAACCACTCCTGCTGCCATAAATTAAGCTCCTCTTGAAAAGAGCCCTCGGGCCATGGAGCGTCAGCATTCCTGCTTATAACCACCCCTCCGCACTCTGCCTGATGCCCCTTGATCATCTTAGGCTCCACTTTGAAGGTCTTGAGGCACAATCCGAAGTGAGGGGTAATGCGGAGGAAGGCTTCACATACAACAATGAATGACGAGATGTGGAGGATGGACTCCGGATCCAAGTCATGGAATTCCAGCCCATAATAAAACATGAGCCCCCTCACGAAAGGGTCCGTCGGGAAGCCTAAACCCCGAAGGAAGTGAGACAGGAATACCACGCTCTCACCAGGCTCGGGAGTGGGAATAACCTGCCCTTGGGCAGGCAGCCTATGCGAAATTTCGCCAGTAAGATACCTGGCGTCTCTCAGCTTTAGCACATCTTCTTCCGTGACGGAGGAAGACATCCACCGGCCGTGCATGTCGGAGCCGGACATCGTTGAAGGTCCGAAGCACCTAAATCTGGAGCTTTGGGTGTTGGAACTCGAGGCAAGGGGCGGATTCGATTGAGATTGAAAAAGAAGGGCGTGCCTTGGTCTCATTATAAAGAGGTTGAATTCCAAGGGCCCTCCCCGTGACCGTTCGGGACTCACCTTCGATGGAGGAGGCGTGCCAACGGGCACGGTTGGGTTACCCACGTCCGTATTGATGAGGATCCCGGAATAAGGGGACACGATCTCCGCTTTGATAAGACGTGCCAAGGAAACCGCCTCGCTAAATGCGCTGAGGTGGAACAGTAAAAACGATTCGTATAAAGGCCTGTCCTGGTGTGATGTCACGCCACGGAGTACGTCAGCAGATCTGTGCAAAGGTTATTCTCTCTACGGTGGTATGTGGAACTTGTTTTGTAGAGCCAGACACTATCCTTGTGTTCAAAATCTTCTATGAAGTATCGCAGGAAGAACCCGCCTTGCAATGCCGAAGACAATATGCGCGCCGGACTCGTCGTCATTGAAGCCTGGTTCAGGGGCTACTGAGGGAGTCCTGGATTAGGGGGTGTCCGGATAACCGAACTATCACCGTTGGCCGGACTCCTGGACTATGAAGATACAAGATTGAAGACTTCGTCCCGTGTCCGGATGGGACTTTCCTTGGCGTGGAAGGCAAGCTTGGCGATACGGATATGTAGATCTTCTACCATTGTAACCGACTCTGTGTAACCCTAACCCTATCCGGTGTCTATATAAACCGGAGGGCTTTAGTCCGTACGACGAACAACAATCATACCATAGGCTAGCTTCTAGGGTTTAGCCTCCTTGATCTCGTGGTAGATCCACTCTTGTACTACACATATCATCAATATTAATCAAGCAGGAGTAGGGTTTTACCTCCATCGAGAGGGCCCGAACCTGGGTAAAAACATCGTGTCCCTTGTCTCCTGTTACCATCCGCCTAAACGCATAGTTCGGGACCCCCTACCCGAGATCCGCCGGTTTTGACACTGACACACGCAGAGGGGGCTAGTGTGCGGGCGTTTGTCACTTAGCCCACAAGCCCGTCTCCTAGCCAACACCCAAAGCTGGCAGTTGCCATGTGTTTCTGCAGGTACATGGCAACTGCCGTAGCTTTGCTTGTAAGCAGATGACAACTCTTTTTACCCAAGTTGCCATGTGTTTTTGCATGGTACACGGCAACTACCGTAGCGTGCACGTAAGAAATATGGCAACTCTTTCTTTTACATGGCAACTGCCCTAGCATACTTGTGAGCACATGGCAACTCTCTCTTCTACCCGAACATGTTTTTTTGCCATGCCTTTTTGTAGTGCTACATGGCAACTGCCTAGTGTTTAGTGGGTGGCAACTCTTAAAGTTTTCAAATCATGGCAACTGCAGTAGATCAGACCATACATGGCAACTGCAGTTGAGCAACCATGACAACTATAGTTGTCCGACATGGCAACCGAAGTTCAGCGACATGGCAACTGCAGTTAAACGAACATGGACGAGGGCCTGGACCATGGCAACTGCGGGACGTGCGGTGACTGTCACGCGGGCGTGCGGGACCACGAGGTACGAGGCCTGACGTACAGGGCGTGTGGGCGTTATCTATTTCGCCCACACGCACACGTGTGAGAGGGATCGGGAGGGAAAAAAAGGTGTGTGAGCATTACTTTTTTTCCCACACGTGGATGTGTGGGCTGTTCCTCTTATACACCACATAAAATGTGTGGGCAGCCCTTCTAACGTCGATACGTGTGGCACTTATCGGCGTCCAACTGTTATTGGTCATTGGTCAATTAGAGGGTGAGTAGGAAACCAAAATACTCCATGCATGATGATGGTCCGACTATTCCACCTCAAACGAGTTGAATACTAAAGGGACACACGAGTTGCACGAGTGGCCTCCCATGCTCGACTCAACTTGAAATGTCAGCCTGGAGAACACCAACACTCATGCATGCACATACAGATATGAGATATGGTCCATTATTTTCTCGGGACAGTTAAGGCAGCAATCAACGAACAGTGCGTACAGCACCTGGACTTTCGTCCTTCTTCTCCTCTGCACCCAACAACTTGTCCATTCATTCATTCACCAATTCATGGGCCATCCAGTCTATGAAGTCTGAGATCGACGGCGGCACGTAGTACACAACTAGCCCACCCTCCACACTGTGCCAAATTAAGGCGAGTACAAAAGCTACTGTATAGTTTTTTTTAAAAGGGGTCAGGCCGGGCCTTTGCATGAGAATGATGCATGCTGCCATATTATTAATAATAAGCAAAATATTTAGCAAAAGTCTTCAGGTCTCAAAAGTACAGAACCTCATAAAAAGCAAAAGCAACATTACTTGAGAGCCACAACCGGCAAGCAAAAATATAAGATAAGAAACTAAACACCTATCCTATTACATGACCGTCATCCAAACCGATTAAAGATATCCCAATCTACCGTCGCTCATCGGATAAATCCAATAACTAAACGCTTTGTGGCCTCCGTCGGAGTGAGTAGCGACCACATAAGCTACTGTATAGTTGCTGCACCATACTCTATTTGCAAGGGCAGAGCAGTTGGCATCGATCGATGATGAGAAACTCAGACCAAAAGCTAACTGAGCACTAATGGTTCCACGGTTTCGTTCACCCCCTGGCCGCATCGCATCTCTGTATCCGTATGTGACAGAGTGGTAGTACTGCATGCGACCTGCCTGCAGTGGTTAAGCACAAGAAAGTCATGAGCTGCACAGTGTCCAACGAATTCCCTTCGGATAATCAGCACATAGTTTTTCTCATAACTTTTGCGCGTTCGTTCAACCAACCGCCTATCTGCCCACTAAAAACGCCCTCCATGCACATGCATCTGTGTCCTGTCTCACCGCAAATTGACAGGACCCGCGCTGTGCATGGATGGATAAAGATAAGAGAAGAGAAGAGCAGAGCAGGCCGATCTGGCAGGGGGGGGGGGGAAGCGCGACGGAGTCTTCAAAAACAAGCCCCGTGCGTGCAATCAAATGCAGGTTTTTTTACTAAGGGTGGATTTTATTACTCCATACATAGCAACTCTTCACAAAGTAAAATCGACAGTGTCATCAAGTAAAGGAGGTTTGCCTTGAGGGTTATACTTTGGTTTCCCTATTTGAGGTCTTGCATAAAGCCATTGGACACTAGAGTGATCACTGCTAAAAGGTTGTTGGCCTAAAGAAGGAATAAGCGCAGTCGGCCTCGAAGCCACACCACCCAAATTGGTAAGTGGTGTGAGCATCGTGGATAATGCAGCTAACCTCATTTGGATCAAGGCCTCAAGAGAAGCATCATGCTCCTCCTTTTGCTAAGCAAGAGCGTGTTACAAATGCTCATAAGTGAAGGACTTGACTTCCGAAGAAGCCGCGCCCTTATCCTTCGGATCTGCAATAAGGGGAGTCCCCTCGCGGTTCATCTCGCTCTAGGGCGGTTAAGCCACAAGAAATAGAGCAGGAGGCTCTGATACCAATTGAAAGGATCGAGATGGACCTAGAGAGGGGGTGAATAGGTACAATTACAAAGTTTAATTCTTACTTAGCAATTTTAGGCAATAATGCGGAATATGAAGGTGAGCATAACAATTGCATGTATGATAGTAAGAGCTAAGCATGATAAACAAGTACCACAAGTATACGAGTAAACAAGTACAATATGAGAAAAGTAAAGACTAAGAGATAAGAAACCACAAGTATGGAGCTAGGTTTAGAAATAACCGCAACTCCGAGAGACGGGGATGTATGCCGATGTTCACTTCCTTGGAGGGAAGCTACGTCGGCGTTTAGAGAGATGAGTGTTACCACGAAGGCACATCAACGCCACGAAGGCTCACCCTATTCTCTTTTTGAGATATCACCACGAAGGCGATTCCCAACAACTAGTGGTAGACCTTGGGTGGTCTTCAAACCCTCACAAACTTTCCGGGGTTAATCACAATGGTTGATTCCTCTCTGAAGAACTCCTACCGCCTAAGAGTCTCCAACCTCCAACCTCAAGACTTGCTCAAATCACGAATTCTTTTGGTGCAAAGAAGGGGAAGGAGTGGATCTATCACTTGACTGGATAACTTCTCAAAAATGCTCTCAAATCCCTTCGGGGTCTGTGATTTGGTGTATGAGTGTGTGTGTGTGTGTGTGTGTGTGTGTGTGAGAGAGAGAGAGAGAGAGAGAGAGAGAGAGAGAGAGAGAGAGAGTGAACTGTGTTCTTGGGGATGCTCAAAGTGAATGGTCAAAGCTCTCACGGGGAAGGTGAGAGGTATTTATAGTATCCCTCAATAAGTGGCCGTTGGAGCCATTTGAGGCAGCAACTGTCGGATGTCCGAGGCATACCGGTCGTTGGAGGCCTTGGCAGACACTGAACAACCGACACAATACCAGACGTCCGACAAATATTCTCTATTTGAATGGTACCGGACATCTGGAAAAGACCGTTCGTCCGACATTTTGGCTTGGGACAGGAGTACCGGATTTCTGGTGTACGTCGGTCGTTCGAGGCACCGGACGTCTGACAAGGGCCAGATGACTGACGTTTTGGCTCTGTAGGGGATAGACCGGATTTCTGGAGGAGACCGGAAATCCTTCGTTTTGGCTCTATGTAGGAAGTACCGGACGTCCGGTGGACACCGGTCGTCCGACAAGTGTCAGTCGTCCGAGAGGGACAGAGATCAGATGATGAGTGGGATGAAGATCATTGAGCAAGTCCTTTGCGAGACCTCATGTTCCTCTCTTAATAGTACGGGATCGTTATACTCAAGATCAAACATAAAAGACCTAAGCTAGTAGACTTGTTTCTTCATTCTTGAGCAAGATATATATTTACATACATACATACATATATATATATATATATATATATATATATATATATATATATATATATATATATATATATATATATATATGTATGTATGTATGTATGTATGTATGTATGTATGTATGTATGTCCGTAGTCATGATCCACACACACGATCCTGAGGGGACTAAAACCTGAGATATACTTGACAAACATTGTTAGTCCCCTATGTGTATACTGTCATCAACATTAAAATATGATTAAGGGCAAGATTGCACTTTCAACGGGCACACAAAAGAGAAGTTCATTTTGAAAATTAGAGTTGGCACATACAAATTTACTTGGAACGGCATGGAAATACCACATATAGGTAGGTATGGTGAACTCATTTGGCACAACTTTGGTTAAGGAATTGGATGCACAAGCAGCATTTCTGCTTAGTACAAATGAAGGCTAGCAAATAGATTGAGAAGCGACCAACCAAAAAAACGGGCATAAACACGCATTAAACATAACTAACACTGAATAATGCACCACAAGTAGGATATAATTTCGTTATATAACTATTGACTTTCGTACTTGGATAGAGAAACACAAACCTACTCCAATATTCTTACTAAAGCATAATTACTCACCAACATGAGTCACAGATCACTATCTTCATATCGCAAAACTATTGCAAGGAATCAAGTTTATAATATCCAATGATCTTTATAAAAAAATTATTATATCGCTCTGGAATATTAATCACTTTGGAACCAAATTCATAGCTCGTGCAAAGTACCATTACTATTTACCAACTGTAAAAACGACTTAAGTGAAGCACAAGAGCATAAATATTTTTTCAAAATTTATCATAACAACTCTCAAAATAATATAACTGAAGCATGAGAGTGTATTTCTTTAAAATTTACTAACTCTCATATTTCTTCAAAATTTAATCACCACCGTGCTCAAAAAGATTTAAGTGAAGCACTAGAGCAATTGCCTAGCTCAAAAAATTTAAGTGAAGCACATAGAGCAATTCTAACAAATCATTATAACATTATGGCTCTCTCAAATAGTTGTGTCTAGCAAGGATGATTGTGAAAAACTAAAAAACAAAACAAGCAAAGACTCATATAATACAAGACGCTCCAAGCAAAACTCATGATATTTGACGAATAAAAATATAGCTCCAAGTAAAATTACCGATGATCGTGAGAAGAAAGAAGGGATGCCTTCCGGGGCATCCCCAAGCTTAGTTGCTTGGGATTCCTTGAATATTAACTTGGGTTGCCTCGGAATTCCCAAGATTAGGCTCTTGCCACTCCTTATTCCTTCATCCATCGTGATCTCACCCAAAATTTGAAAACTTCAATCACACAAACTTTAACAAAAATCTTACTGAGATCCCGTTAGTATAATAAAGAAAATCACCACTTTAAGTACTGTTGGAAACTATTCATATTTTGTTGTTTCATTTTACCTAATGTATTCTAACTTTACCATGGCTTATACCCCCGATATAATACATAGATTCATCAAAATAAGCACACAATGCAACGGAAACAGAATCTGTCAAAAAATAGAACAGTCTGTAGCAATCTGAATAATGACCATACTTCTGTAACTCTAAAAATTCTGAAAAAATAGGGAGACATGGGCAATTTGCATATCAATTATGTGTAAAACATTCAGAGCAAAAGCACGTTTTTGTGAATTTTAAAAAAATTAGAACTAGGTGTAGAAGTTTCTGTTTTTTTAACAGAATCAAGTCAACTATCACCCAAACCATCCTAAAGCCTTTACTTGACATGGACACTAATTAAAACATAAAGGCAAAATCATAACAGTAGCATAATTGTGTTTTTATAAAAAAATAGAAAAGAAAAAAATCTAAAAGTTAACTATTGGGTTGCCTCCCAACAAGCGATATTGCTTTATGCCCTAGCTAGGCATAATACATAGTTTTTGTAATCTTTGGTTTCCAACTCTACAATCACACATCCATAATTTACTAAGAGTCCTAGCATACATATTTCTAGTGATCACGCTTCTAGTAAGAAAGTTAAGGAATTTATTATCGCAAGTAGGTTTCTTTGTCAACTCAACAAAATTGGGGTGAACACTAATCATCTTAAGATCTCCGTTGTTGCTACTAGAAGTGGCACCTTTTTTTAGGGACATAGGTAAAATTCCAATTCTTACTAGGAAGAGTCTTTTCAATAGTTTTGATAGAAGAAAAAGTGGAACCCAAATTATTAAATATTTCTTCCAACTTATCAATCCTAGCGGGACTTTGTTCTACCCTTTCATTAATTATTGGTTCTTTCTCCTTTAGTATCTTAAGAGTAATTTCTACTTCTGATCCAAATTGGCTGACATGGTTGTGAATCTTCTTATCCAAATTTTCAATATGTTCTTTGGTGGGCATTTTCTTTTCAGTAGCATCTAGTCGTTGCATAACATGTTCTAGAGTTAAAATTGATTCATTAATAGTGATAGTGTTGGAAACGTAGCATGCAATTTCAAAAACAATTCCTACGCTCATGAAAAATCTATCTAGGAGATGCATAGCAACGAGAGGGGGGGGAGTGTGTCCAGGTACCCTCGTAGACCGAAAGCGGAAGCGTTTGACGACACGGTTGATGTAGACGAACTTCTTCTCGTTCCGACCGATCAAGCACCGAACGTACGGCACCTCCAAGTTTTGCACACGTTCAGCTCGATGACGTCCCTCAAACTCTTGATCCAGCAAAATGTCGAGGGAGAGTTCCGTCAGCATGATGGCATGGTGACGGTGATGGTGAAGTGATCCGCGCAGGGCTTCGCCTAAGCACTACGTGAATATGACCGGAGGAGTAAATTGTGGAGGGGGATGCCGCACACGGCTAACAATTGTTGGTGTGTGTTCTAGCGGTGCCCCCCCCCCACACACACATAGGTTGGAGGGGAGGAGAGGCAGCCAAGGGGGCGCCCCAAGTAGGAGGAATCCTACTTGGGCGCCTCCTCAATTCGGCCTCCCCCTTTCCATAAGTTCCGGAGGGGGAAGCATGGAGGAGGGAGGAGGGAATGAAGGGGAGGCCGAATCCCCCCCTTCCCTCTCTCTTCCCCTCTTTCATTCTCCTCCTATTTCGGCCTATATGGGGGTGCACCAGCCCCTTAGGGGCTGGTCTGTCCCCCTCTTGGCCCATTAGGCCCATATAGTTACTGAGGGGGTGCCCGGAACCCCTTCCGGTGACCCGATATGTACCCGGTACCCCCAGAACACATCTGGTGTCCGAATACCATCGTCCTATATATGAATCTTTACCTATCGACCATTTCGAGATTCCTCGTCATGTCTGTGGTCTCATCCGGGACTCCGAACAACATTCGGTCACAAAATCACATAACTCATATAATACAAAATTGTCATCGAACGTTAAGCGTGCGGACCCTACGGGTTCGAGAACTATGTAGACATGATCGAGACACCTCTCCGGTCAACAAACAATAGCAGAACCTGGATGCTCATGTTGGTTCCTACATATTCTACGAAGATCTTTATCGGTCGAACCGTAATGACAACATGCGTTATTCCCTTTGTCATTGGTATGTTACTTGCCCGAGATTCTATCATTGGTATCTTCATACCTAGTTCAATCTCGTTACCGGCAAGTCTCTATACTCGTTCCATAATACATCATCCCGCAACTAACTCATTTGTCACTTTGCTTGCAAGGCTTCTTATGATGTGTATTATCGAGAAGGCCCAGAGATACCTCTCTGATACTCGAAGGACAAATCCTAATCTCGATCTATGCCAACCCAACAAACGCCTTCGGAGATACCTGTAGAGCATCTTTATAATCACCCAGTTATGTTGTGACGTTTGATAGCACACAAGGTATTCCTTCGGTATTCGGGAGTTGCATAATCTCATAGGAAAAGGAATATGTATATGACATGAAGAAAGCTATAGCAATAAAACAGAACGATCAATATGCTAAGCTAATAGATGGGTCTTTTCCATCACATAATTCTCCTAATGAGGTGATCCCGTTCATCAAACGACAACACATGTCTATGGTTAGGAAACTTAACCATCTTTGATTAACGAGCTAGTCTAGTAGAGGCTTACTAGGGACACAGTCTTTTGTCTATGTATCCACACATGTATAAAGTTTCCGGTTAACAAAATTCTAGCATGAATAATAAACATTTATCATGATATAAGGAAATATAAAATAACAATTCACTACAAGAAATATGTCAACTTCCGACCATCACTATTGGTCACTGAAAGGTCATTGTTTTTCATTTGCGACCTTTTTGGGACCAAAAACAGATGGTCAAAAGCTGGCGGTCGTGAACTGAAATTAGTGACCTTCTTGGTGGTATGTAAAAGGTCGTTGGTTCCACGACCAAATTTTTGGTCACTAGCAACCTCCCCAAGCCACGTAGGCATCCAACACGGCAAGCTGATGTGGCACAAGAATCAGCCCGGTCCAATTCGGTTTTCTACATGGGCCTAGCCCAACAATTCAGCTTTTTTAATATTTATTTTTCCTATTAACTTTTGCTAGCTACATGGGCCTGGGCCAGCAATTCGGCCTTTTTATTTCTAGATGCGGCCTTTTACAGCGTTTGATCTTTTATTTTATTTTCATTTTATTTTCCACTGTTTTACAATAGTCCCAAATATCATAATATCATACACTGGTCCCACACATCAGAAATTTCAAATATGCTCAAATTATTTTGATAAGTGGGTCGCATGAGTCATGTTTCCATTGCACACATTTTCAAATCACATACATAATATCTATTTCATATGAAACAGAAATTGTAATTCTGAAACATACATGAAATTCACAGAGAGAAGATACATTAAGTCGCATACATAATTACTATTTCATTCACAAACAGAGAGAAGATACATTAAGTCACATACATAATTACTATTTCATTCACAAACAGAGAGAAGATACATTAAATTCCCAGATAACCCAACTATTATTACATAACTTGCTATGTAAGAATGTCTTGGAGCTTCTTTGAACATCTTTCGTCTTGAATTTACTCAAAATATCTGCCAACAAGAAAACAGAACATCAACGATAGGGTGAACAACAACAACAATAACAACAACAACAACAGGTGATGGGGTGCTATTTACTACTAAGATAAGTCTGGAAAGAAACATGCATGAAAATTAAGAAGAGCTAGAGCAAGTCTACATGAAAATTAAGAAGTGTTGTTTAGTATGGATGCCCAAACAGTTTTCCTGCACGTCATGCCAAGTCAGCCAACACGTAGCATGCATATGGGCCATAAAAAATGATCAAATGAGGAAGAGATGAAGCCAAACAATGGTTCCTCCTTGCAATGATCACATTTAGATAGCAGCGACCTACTACAGTTCATGTTACAACAACACTAGTTCATGTGAGAAACACACAGGGTCCAAAGTACAAACCAAAAACAATCTGACTTGGGTAAACCAGGACATGATGAAACAAAATTATTCATTTTGGGTTAAAAGAGGAATATGGTGTCCACCTTATACTACAACATCATCATCAGGATTAAAACAACACATTTATAGTCAGAGTGCTGGATGAGACAAATATCAATTGAAAAAAGACAAGGTAGCAGCAAATCAGGTTATAGTTTGTGGGAATCAATGCACACAACATGAACGGCAAGGTAGCATCAAATCTGCATACATACAAATCATGTGCTAGCAGAAAAAAAATCCAAGCAGGAGCTCATCTTCCCTCTCTGTTTGGTAACTAACAACCTAAATAAAATAAAATAACAACATGACTTGTTCATACAGATCCCTCTAAAATTCCTTGGGACAAGTGCATCACATATTCGTCAACTTAGCAGCAGAAGTAGTGAGCACGAGAAGAGGGGGAGGGAGATGGAGGAGCTACCTGCCTCGGTCGCAATGGAAGCAGAGGAGCAGACCCCTCCTGCCCCTCCCCCACGAGCAAGACAGGGCTGCCGGCTGGGCACGCCCCTACTCCTCCGCCTCCTTGATCAGGAGACCCCCTTCACCTACTGCTGCTTGGCGCGCCGCATCACTAGTCACCTCCTCATGCAAGAAGCGCACAATAAATAGACAGACGGTCAGTGAGGTACATTTTCACAGCAACAGAAGCTTAAAATTAACAGAAATACACATATCAAATTAAGTCACTAAGATACTTAAGTCCACCACATGGTGTAGAATTATGTGGTACATAATTGCAACACATGAACCAAAAGAGGAATAACATCATCACCAAGATTTTCTGATGATAAGCATAGCTCCCTACAAAAAAAGAACTAAGGGCATAGTGACTAAAGCATGCAGACCAGAATATTCAAAGCAGAAGCAAGCGGGCAGTATGAGCTACCATCTGGCAAAGTATAAAACCTGAATCATATAGTATAAATGAATCAAGAAAACAAGAACTGACAATGAGAACTGCATACTAATGCACCAGATGATCAACATCAAGCGTCGTATATTCACATAAGTTTGCTTATTCGGTAAATTATTGTATACACATAGCTTCAGTTGAAACTTATAGAAAGATTAAGAACTTTCAACTGCCAGATCTAGACCCATAGTCTGCATGTTGCAATGTGACATTCCTAGAAGCAAACAGTTACAGAACAAAAGCAATTTTAGTTACCCAGGTACCCATGACACAACCTCACTATATCTGAAACACATGCTACTAATCAATAAGCCAAGACAAGAATTAACACAATAGATAAGCCGCCAAACCCCTTTGAACCCCTGAAACCCCACGAGATGCGCCCTGCACTATCCATAATTCAAAGTACACCTGGCTACAGGAACATGCCAGCATAAATCCCCTTTCCCCTCCCAAAATAACCACGAGCAAGCGGATCAGAGCAAGCAGATCAACCCAGAACAGAATTCCACAAGCACACAGCACAACTCAGGACAACAACACCGGCAGTAAACGATAAATGCTTGTTTAGACATGAAAACGGATAAATGTTGTGTAAGGCTATGCATTAGTTACAAATTCCACATTGTATGAAAACAAGGATGAAAGGACCACGATGTCGCCTAGAGGGGGGGGGGGGTTGAATAGGCGTTTTAAAATCATTTACGGATTTGGCTATATCCTAATGCGGAAATAAACTAAGCGGATACTTTTCAAGCACAAATCCTAAATATACCAGGCTCACTAAGTGCACCAACAACTTAGCATAAACAAGATGAGAACAACGAGGATATGAGTGAGCACAAGTAAGTTACACAAACTTACTCAATGTATATCACGAGATATGGAAATGAATAATACACACACCCACAAGTAGGCAATACAAGCTTACACAAATTGTATCACAATATATGGAATTGAATGATACAAGCAAACTCAAGTAAGCACTACAAGCTTACACAAGATATGTTACAAGCTAGCAATTCACACTAAACAGAAGATAGAACAATAGTAGGAAGTATGAATTGCGGACTATAAAGTGTTGGCCTAAATAATCTCTACGATATGGTAACCAACACAATATAATGAGGACAACAAGAATAGTGAATGCGCTGTCAAGTGACCAAGGTAAACCACAAGTAAGGAGTTAGGGTTAGGGATAACCGAAATCATGAAGACGATGATGTATCCCGATGTTCACTTCCTTGGAGGGAAGCTGATCACCGTTAGAGAGGTGGATGTTACCACGAAGGCACACCAACGCCACGAAGGCTCACCCTATTCTCCTTGAGATATCACCACGAAGGCGATTCCCAACCACTAGTGGAAGACCTTGAGGTGGCCTCCAAACCTTCACAAACTTTCCGGGGGACAAATCACAAGTTGATTCCTCACCGGAGCACTCCTACCGCCTAGGAGTCTCCAACCTCCAAGAGTAACAAGATCAAGGGGGAAATGCTCAAGACTTGCTCAAATCACGAATTCCTTTGGTCAAGAGAAGGAGAGGGATTGGATCTATCATTTGATTGGAATCTTTCGTAAGAACTCTCACAAATCTCTCCGGGATCTAAGATTTGAGGTAGGAGAAAAGAGAGGGAGCTTTTCTTCAAGTGTGGGTCAAGATAGTTGTGTTGATCAACCCCTCCACGAAGTAGTGAAGGGGTATTTATAGTGTGGCCCCAGATGGCCATTGGGGCCGGACGTCCTGGTGGCAAAACAGGCACCAGACATCCGGTGGAACACCGGACGTCCGACGGCTGTAGCACCCATCCGACGAATGTATCAGGATATTTGCGAAACAGGTTTGACGGACGCCCGACATTTTCCGGACGCCCGGAGACCGGACGTCCGGTACTTACCGGATTTCCGTCTGTTTGATTCTGGATTGGCGCACCAGATTTCCGGACGTTACCGGACGTCCGACCAAAATAACAGCAGGAATCCCAAAACTAAAACATGCATAACTTTCACATCCGGACTCCGATTTTGATGATCTTGGGCTCGTTTTGAAGCTATGGAAAAGCTCCAAGTCCTCAGATAGAGAACCACCCAAAATAAACCAAAATGGAGGGTTCATATTATGCAAAGGCTAGATCATATATTTTGGGAAACTATTTGGCTTTGGCTTTTCTTTGGTATATAGGATATGAGTGGAATTGTGTATAGAAGATGTTGACTTGAGAAAATCCATCACAAACCCCTTTGACCCCCTCTTAATAGTGCGGGATCCCTATAACTCAAGAATCATAAAAATAGCTACACTACATAGCTATCAAGAATCCATTCTTGAGTGTATATGTTTCTTTTGGTGGTCATCACTCCACAACACTAACGTCAAAGGAACTAATACCTTTGACACGAGCCGTTCACTTGAGCTTGATGTTGATGTTTCTTCTTGGCTCAAGATGAAGGCAAGACATTGGTGAAGTCTTCAAGTCTCTCCCTCATACACAATGTGGGGAAGCTTTGCTTTGTATTCATCTTCACTTGTCCATCATGTGATCATCCACAAGCTTCAAGCATGTAATCCTTTGGGATGGTTATCTTGAACTTGCCCTTGTAGACCATGATCACCAACACTTGATGTCATCCTCTCATAGACACATGAAATCTCTTTCTCGATGTGAGCCCATGAGAATCACCTAACCCTCAAAAACATAGACACCACATAGTATGGGTTAGTACACAGAGTGCAATTTATAATTTCTTATCATACCACAAGACCCTATGTGGTGCATCATTTGTGCTCGTGTGTTGACCATTTAGAGTTCGATCTTTGAGCTTCATCTTGGTCAACCTATATCTCTACTCCATGTTTAATCTTGACGTCATGAAGGATATATTGAATTCTTCACTTGAATAGCTTGCTCAATCATGACTCAACACATGAGTCCATTATGATCATATCTTTGAGCCACTCCTAGAATTCATCATTCAAATCATCCTCTTTAAGATCTTGATCCATTATGGCTCAAACCATAGCTCTAAGCATGGCAACCCTTAAGATACTCCAATGAACTCCATTTTGATCATCTCGATGTAATTGTTGCTTCAAAGGAGTTTTCTTCCATTATTCTTCAATCATTTTCCAATGGGACTAATCTTCAAATGTATATCTCAATGCAAACATTAGTCCATGAGGATTGTCATTCATTAATTACCAAAACCACACATGGGGACTACATGTACTTTCAATCTCCCCCATTTTGGTAATTGATGACAATCTCAACAAGAGGGTTTATATAATGAATAAATTGTATACTTGGGATGGTTGTACTATCATCAAGACACTAACAAGCATTTGATGATAGTACACCCATAGTATATAGAGCAAACTCCCCCACAATATATGCATGTGTGAATGAACTTTGAATGTCATTGCATATATCGGTTGACATAAACTAGGAGGATATTTCTCTATATACAATACTCATTGATGCAATAAGAATATATAACAAGGGTAGATATGCATGAGTGACAACAATAACTACAAAAGATATTTATCTTAAACCCTCTAAACTTCTCCCCCATTGGCACCAAATGCCAAAATGGAAGACAAAACATCTAGCAGACCAACATAATACGAGTTCATCCTTGATGTGTGCATATCCCAACATGTGAGTGAAAACAAATGCACATATTCAATGATGAACAATTAAAGGAGCTCGGAATCTATAGAATGCAATCAGACACAAAGATATGAACGTTTTCATGTATAAAAATTTCTAAGTGGCCAATAATAATCATGATATGTATCCATAAATAAACTCATATACACAAAAAGAAAGGTTGCCATTGATAAGAACATGATATCCACAAGTGAATCCACTATTATACAACTTGAGCGTATTCATAATAGCAAGGTACATGGCACGAAGCTCATGGCACAAATTGATTTCATTTGCATAACACAAAGTGAAGCAAGCAATCAAAAGATCCGACGAGCCAAAAGGATAAAAGAATATTATGATTTGGGTAAAGGAGTGTTCTAAGGAAAATAGAGAAGCTCCCCATGATTTGTGCACAATTTAGATTTTTTTTTATTTGGATACAAGTGCACAAAATAGGAACATCACTCCCCCAAAATCAATTGGAACACACAACAATTGCAAGCAAACATAGATAAGAAAAGTAGCCTAGCATTTGCAACAAACATATGGTTGAGCAACATGTAAATGAGGCAACCTAAGAATAGGCACAACCAAAATGATGTGTGTGAGACACGTCAAAACAGTTGAGAAGACTAGTATAAGGATGAGAATTAAGCATCAAAATAGCCTTGAGTAAATGAGATACAAGGTGCAAGACATGTCCTTCCCACACACACGAAGTTAAGAAGGTCACACACACATCAAGCAAATGGGTTCACAAGCTCACTAGTAGCAACCTAAAAATCAAAGCTTGTGACAACCCATGATGAAGATAGGAAATAATAGGCTTGTCAAGACAGGCATGAGGACACAAATCTTCACCAAACATGAGTGCACTAAGATGCAAAGAGGTAAGACATGCGGCGGGGTGAACGGCATGGCTGCGACGGCGACTGGATCCAGACGAGAGAGTTCCGCGTTGCCACGGCGGAGTCGAGGACCTGCGACCAGTGAGGGCTTCTCTTATGTCTGCGCCGGCCAGTCGAGGTGGAGCACAGAGCCTCGCAGGCGAGGGAGGCAGAGGAGCATCGGAGGAGGACCTCGAGCTTCTTTTCTGTCGTGTGCGCACTACTAGGAAAAGGCTAGTTAGTGGCGCACCTGTTTTGGCCATTAATGGCGCACTACAGGTGCGCCACTATTATCACGCCATTAGTAACAAAATAGTAATGGGCACCTCTGGTGCGCCATTACTATGCCTATCTGGTGCGCCACTACTATCTGGCTTAGTAATGGCGCACCACGTAGAAGTGCGCCATTACTAACAAAATTTTTTCAAAATTTTTTCAGAAATTTTTTTTCAAATTTTTTTTTCAATTTTTTTTTGTTTTTTCTTAATCTCGGGTAAATATGGCTTAATCTCAAGTCAAATCGCACTCTGTGGTCAAACTTCACAGGCACTTGTTGATATATCTATCATATCAATCCTATTAAACCTTGTTGATGTCTATGACTTTGTTCATGTTCATGAGTGTGATGAAATTTTGAAAAAATATTTCAAACTTCCCGGTCATATTACGTATCATATTTTGAAAAAAAATTCCAATTTTGTTTTGAAACCAATTTTTTTTCTGTTACTAGTGGCGCACCTAGCAAATGGTGCGCCACTAGTAAGTTTGATTTTTTGTCATTCCCCCCCCCCCTCTAGATCTTAAAAGCCCCGTATCTTTCGTTCTATTAGGTTTTTGGGGATTTTGAAGATGTTGAACGGGGTCCCCTTGTTCAATTCGTATGTAACTTTTTGAGTAGTTGATTTTTCATATAAAAAACTTTTTAATCCGAGTTCGTATGCAAAAGTTATGCCCATTTTACTAAATTCTAGAGAAATTTTGTAAATAAAGTAGAAATTCATATTTGTAAATTTACCCAATAACTAGACCACATATCACATGGGAAACTTATTTTTTTTTGACATTTTCTTTTATTTTTTTAAACATGAAAAGGCGGTCCGGGGGGTGCATTTAGCACCAAGGTTACTAATAGCGCACATGATGTGTGGTGCGCCATTAGTAGTTTTGAAAAACAAAATTAAAAAATTTTGTTAGTAATGGCGCACCATGGGATAGTGCACCATTACTAGTTAAAACTAGTAATGGTGCACTGTCCACTGGTGCGCCATTACTAACAATTTTTTTTATTTTTTTCAAAACTACTAACGGCGCACGGTGGGTGTGGTGCGCCATTACGATGTCAACTAGTAATGGCGCACTATCCCATGGTGCACCATTACTAACAATTTTTTTTTCAAAACTACTAATGCGCACCACACACCAGGTGCGCCATTAGTAATATGTCAACAATGGCGCACCTGTATCTGGTGCGCCACTGCTATATAGCAGTGGCGCACCATATACATGGTGCGCCATTAATGTCCATATCATCTATAGCCCTTTTCCTAGTAGTGGCGGGCATGGAGTGGCGGCAATGCGACAGCCCTGCGGGCCGCGAGGTTGGTCAAGGACGAGGAAGACGAGGGGAGAGTGAGGGCGGCGGCGGAGGTGGGTGGCGGGGAGGTTCTGAGGGGTGGGTGGCGGCGACAAGGGGGGCGAGGGGGATCTGCATCGGGTGAGAGGGGTAGAGAAAGAAAGAAAGAAAGGAGGCGGGGGGCTGGATGGAAAACTGGGGAGAACAGAGCTAGGGTTTCGCCTCACGTGGGGTTGGTGGGGGAGGCGAGGGGTGAGGGCTGTCGTTGGATCCGGGAGGATCCAATGGTGTTTCATGCATGATCCGCGTGTCTGGTCCACGGACCAATCAGAACGCAATACAACATTATGACCAACTAAATTGGTCGTCATAGATTTAAAAATAAGATGTTAAAATCCTATAAGCTATTTTATGATCACAGAAATTCAAAAAAATTAAAAACCTTCTCATTGTGTCACCAATTGTGAACTATCTTTCAGGAAAATAACAAACATGCAATGGCAAACAATGTTGCCTAAGGAAGTTTTTATTTTCTTTGCACAAAAAAATCATTTTTCATTTTTTGAGTGCCCAAAATGAGTTTTTTTGTGAAGAACCTACCAAATAATTGTTGCAAAATTGGACCAAATCAATTTTCTAAAATACTAGGCCATATTTAATGCATAATTGACCAAATGGTTGGGTGTCAAAATCTTTTATCCACCTCTCGTGAAAAAGACAAATTTCTACCAATTCAGTTGGAAGCGGGTCAAATTTGAACTTCGGCTGCCTCATAGTTTGCTATTTATTTTTCCAAATAATTATTTCTAGGTACGAAAGTATCTCACTACAGGAAACAGGAAATTTTCCGTCTGTGGATCACAGACGGCAAAGACCTAAATCAAGACGGCAAAGAATTTGTCTTCAGGAAGCAGACGGCAAAGATAAGTCGGCAAAGAATACTTTGCCTTCAGCTTTTTATCTGAAAGGAAAAATACTTTGCCGTCTGTAATATAAAAGGCAGACGACAAAGATCTTTACCGTATGTATTTGGTTTTACAGACGGCAAAGTTAGCTCTTTACCGTCTGTGTTTTTTTTGGTATATGGCAAAGGCTATTTTGCCGTCAGCTTTTCTTTGCCGTCTGCTAATGACGGCAAACCTTTTCTTTGCCGTCTGCCCCGACGAAAAGCTGACGGCAAAGACGACCCCTGACGGCAAATTAGCAGTTTCCTGTAGTGTCTATTTAATCATAGAAACAACAAAAGTTTTCGAAGATTCAACCACTAGCTAGGAACGGTCATGCCCGCCGTTTTGACCGCATTTTCAAACGGCATAGAAAATTCAAAAAAATCAAAAAATTGGAAACCTTCACATTGTGTCATTATGTGTGACTGTAGCGACCTGACCCAAAATCGGTCAAATCTCTGTGTCTGTACCATCCCAAGATCATGCTGGTACTCACAGTACATCGATGAAATAATCAAAGTACAATCACACCTGAATTTATTACACGATTCTCATATAGAGTCTTTATTACAAGAGAATAAATTCGGCCGAAGGCCAACTCATGAGAAATAAACTAAATAAGCTGCGGAAGCGTAGAAGAATAGTGAGTCCATCCGACTCCAAGGGCAATCGCCAAGCGCGGAGCGTAGCCTCACTCCTGATCGGAATAAACCTCTGCAACATAAGACGTTGCAGCCATGTAGGTCAGCATTTTGAATATGCTGGCAAGTCACGAAGAGAGAATAACAAAATTACTAACACTATATGCATTTTGGCTGTGGGGCTCTAAGTTTCATCATTTTGCAAAAAGCCAATTTCTTCCTACTACAGTGGACTTGCTTGCAAATACTACAAAATTGTTGGTAGTTATTGAGATGGTTCCGCCAACCAAAGTCTCATTCCCAAATTATTAAGTCATAACCCCTCAATTAATTTATTAATTACAATGTTGAGATTTCGAATACTACCAAGTTCCAGAGGCTCAAATTGTCCGTAATCGGGACACGGCTAATCGATTAGATCTTTAACTCTGCAGAGGTTTGCGACTTTACCCGCAAGAATCATTCCTCCTTTTAAGTCTTCGCACTTCATGGTGTTTGAAGACGGATGAATGAAACAGGTCTTCCAAGAGTTCTTCCGCCACCGCCGGTACCCATCCAATCCTACCGTTCTTCTACATCTCGTAGTACCGTCCGCCAGCGCCGTAACTAGGGTTGACCCAGCCAGAGCCCATAATGGCTTGCGGCTGCACAGTAAGCTTCCGTCAATGGGGCATCCATCCGTCTCTTCGTGGCTGAGTGAAGCTTTCCGCAAGATGTCATGGCACTTCTCCATGCATCCCGGCCAACCACTGGGTTCTCCAGGGTGCCTGTCAACTGTCCTCCACCCAGTAGTGAATTCCGAAGTCCATCTTGATCTTGAAGTTTCATGGGGGTTGTCATCATCTTTGACTCTCACATCTCCCTTATGAATTCACTCAACCAACCCCGTCTACGAGCATAGCAAAATAAAACTACTTCGTCCCGGGTCATGGTAACAAGGGGGAATTGGTTCATCCTACCACATGATACTACTCAAGATTGTAACTTCAAAATTTCACCTACTGCATGCATGGTGGGGAGGTATAATTCTAATGCAATAAAAATCATAGGTATTGAAAGTATGATCAATGACTTGCCTTGCTGACGATCCTCGTAAGATAGGGATTCATAGTAGCAAGCTTCGCACTCCGGAAACTCTACCGAGACAAACAATAATTCACAATAAGCATATAGCATATGGTCACTTTCATAATAGCATAGTAATATGAAACACACCAAACAAACGAATCAAAAACCCAAAGGAAAAACTCAAAGAAATCCAACTCAAAGTTTTTCCTACTTCAAGCAACAACTAAAAATAGTTTTACATAACAAAAAATTTCTGAACATAACCTAATCATGGGTTTATGTTAACTTAACAGAAAAGAATGCATTAAGCAACTAGGAGCAAAAAGAATTAACTTAAAAGCTATTATAAAACTCCTATGAGGCCTAATTCAATTTCTATTAAGAAAAATAAAATAAAAGTTTTATTTATTATAAATAAAAGTTCATGCTCTAAAGTGACAGACACTAACCTAGAATAATCAAACACATGTGAAAAATAAATTTATTTGCTAATTAAAATCATAGGAAAACAGTAGCTAGTTAATTAATGAAGAATAGCATGATTCTGCTAGAAACTATTTTTTATTAATCCTAAAACACCCAAATTAATTCCTACAGTTAGGCAATGTCAAAACAAAGTTGGGACAAAAATAATCATTAAAAAATAAATTTCCTAACTCATTTTATAGCAGATTTACTATTCTGACTAAATCTAAAATAAAGCAATTTTAAATAATTTTAACATAGCTAATTATATATTCTACAGAAACTATAAGAAATTTGCAAACCAACAAAAAAAGAATCACTTAAAAATATTAAGTAAAATAAAAGTTATGAATTTTTCAAATCTGAAACTATTCTGTTAAAATAGAAAAACGAAAATAAAGAAAAACGTCTAACTGGGCCTAACTAACGCCCTGTGCGTAATATAACTAAACGGGCCCTAGGGTTTAAACGAAACGGGCCGGTCTAATAAGAAAAACCTAACTAACCTAAACCGGAATGAACCGGGGTAAAAACCCGGTTTTATTTAAATGAACGTACCCCTTCGGGGGTTGTAATCTACGCCGTAGGGAGTAGATCGGACGGTGGGGGTGAAGTCCGGTGGCGTACCGGAGATCGACGACGGCGGCGGCTCGGGCGGCGAGTGCGTCGGCGTCTCCGGTGGTCGGGGGCGTCGGTGGAGAGCTCCGGCGGGTGCGGACGGGCGAGGGGGAGCGTCTGGTGGAGTTGGTGGAGCTCGGGGTGGGCTAGGGCGTCGGCGGCGAGGTAAATGGCGGCGGCGGCGTTCGGGTTACTCCGGCGAGCGCTGCAGCGAGGGAGAGAGGGTCGGCGAGGGGGCGAGGGGGAATGGGGTGCGGGGAGGGTATATATAGGGCGGGGCCTCATCTTGGGCGAGGGGGCAATCGGGGGAGAGATCGAATCCCGGATCCTTCGGGATCCGGCGAGCGGCGGCGCGGCGAGTGGCGTGGGCGAGGGGTAGACGACGGGTGGGGGTCCACCTGTCGGCGACGGCGGGAGCGGGGGTTCGGTCGGTCGACCGACCCGGAGGGGTTTCGCGCCGAGGGGGTGCGGGCTGGCTCATTGGGCGGTTCGGCCTGGCGCTGGTGGGTCAGCTGGTGGGCCGCTGGCTGGCCGGTCGGTGGGTTGCCAGTTTGGCTGGGCGATCGTTCTGGCTGGTGCCGGCATTTTTTTTTTTTTTTCCAAATTCATTTTTAAAAATAAAATAAAACAGAGATAATACATAATATATAAATATTTTATATAGGACATATATATATCAAAATGATCAGGGGAATATTCCCTATCATTTGAACATTTTTCCAGGGGCAAAATCCAAAGTTTATAAAAAATCAATTTTTTTTCAAAATTCAAATAAAACTCAAATTTGAATTCAAAACTTTTGGCATTGTTTTCCTCTGATATTTTTGGAGTGTCATGTTTACTCCTCTCATACTTTTGCTCAAGTATTTATCAGGCATAATTTTTGAAATGATTCCCACTTGCCAAAGTTTGAATTCAAATTCCAAAACTCAAAATCTTCTGAAACTCCAAATGGCACTCAAATTCAAACAGAATGCATAGATGCTTAGCTATAATTGTAAAACATTCCAAATAGGAAATTTGGGATGTTACAAACCTACCCACCTTAAGATGAATCTCGCCCTCGAGATTCGGGTTGGCTAGCAAATAGGTGCGGTGGTCTCAAGAAGGTCTTCTTGGCCCTGTGTGGCTTCCTCTTCGAGTGATGACTCCACAGCACCTTGCAAAACTTGATGATCTTGCTGCGGGTGACTCTGCTCGCAGTCTCGAGAATTCGGACGGTTTCTCCTTATAAGTCGATCACCGTCAAGCTGTATGGCTTTAGGGCCTTGTGTCTCTCAACGGAATATCGCCATGTCGGCATGACACTTCTTCGATTGAGAAACATGGAAGACATCATGAACTGCGGACAATCCTTCCGCAATTCCAATTTGTAAGCAACTTCTCCACGACGCTCGAGGATTTTGTGCGGGCCAATGAATCGGGTGCTAACTTTCCTTTGACACCAAACCTCTTGATTCCTCGAAGGGGACACACGAAGATATGCTCGGTCTCCCGCTTCGTAAGTTACTTCCTTGCGCATCGTCGGCATAACTCTTCCGTCTTGACTATGCTATCTTGAGTCTATCCCGAATCAGCTTGACTTTCTTCGAATCTCGATAAGATCGGAGCGAAAAGTGATCGATCTCCAACTCCATCCCACAAAGCAATGGTGTTCGCACCTCCTTCCGTATAGAGCTTCGAAAGGGCCATCTTCGATCGGATTGATAACTGTTGTTGTATGAGAACTCTGCGTATGGCAAATTATCATCCCAGCTAGATCCATAGTCTAGCACACAAGCTCTCAACATGTCCTCCGAATCTGGTTGACTCTCTCGGTCTGTCCATCTGCTCGGATGAAAAGCTGTATGAATTCCAGCCTCGCACTCCAAAGTTTCATGCAACTCGATTCCAAAACTTTGAGGTAAACTGTGTTCCTCTATCGACACGATACTCCTCGGAACTCCATGCGCATAAACGATCCTGGTCATGTATATCTTGGCCAACTTAGCACTGGTATAGGTAGTCTTCACGGAATGAAGTGAGCTACCTTGGTCAATCGATCAACCACTACCCAGATAGAATCATAACCTGAACGGGTCCTGCGTAATCCTGTGATAAAATCCATTCCAAGTTTTTCCCATTTCCAATCGGAATCGCAAAGGTTGAAGTAACCCTGCTGGCTTCGATGTTCGCCTTTACTCGCTGACAAACATCACATACCGCTATGTACTCGGCAATATCCTTCTTCATACCGTCCACCGAAACTTTCCTTCAAATCCGTGTACATCTTGGTGTTACCGGGTGAATCGAATACGGTGAATCATGAGCCTCCTGAAGAATTAGCTTCCTGAGTTCGGGATCATTGGGCACATAAATACGATCCTCGAACCATATAGCTCCGTGTTCATCCTTACGGAACCCTTTGGCTTTTCCTTCATTCATCTTTTGCTTTATCTCATCAATTTCCTTGTCCGACTTCTGGGCTTCACGAATCCTTTCGGCCAAAGTGGACTGAACTTCCAGAGTTGCAATAAATCCTCTCGGAACTATCTCCAGTCGGAGATCTCTGAGGTCATCGACTAACTCTTGGGGTAATCCTCCTGCTATAAGAGTATTCACATAACTCTTACGGCTCAAGGCATCTGCTACAACATTAGCCTTCCCTGGGTGGTAATGCAATCTCATGTCATAGTCCTTGATTAACTCTAGCCATCTCCTCTGCCTGAGGTTCAACTCTTTCTGCGTGAAAATATACTTCAAGCTCTTGTGATCTGTGTAAACATCACAACGGTTTCCGATAAGGAAATGTCTCCAGGTCTTGAGTGCATGCACTACGGCTGCTAACTCCAAATCATGTGTGGCATAATTCATCTCGTGAGGTCGTAGCTGTCTGGAGGTATAAGATACAACCTTTCCTTCCTGCATGAGTACTCCTCCGAGTCCCTGACGAGAAGCGTCACAATATACCTGGTAATCCTTGTGTATATCCGGCAAAATCAGCACTGGGGCTGTAACCAACCGTTTCTTCAATTCCTGAAAACTGGCTTCACAAGCCTCGGTCCAAATGTACTTGGCTTCCTTCTTCAACAGCTCAGTCAGGGGCTTGGCAATCTTCGAGAAGTTCTCAATGAACCTCCGATAATATCCTGCGAGTCCGAGAAAACTGCGGATCTCCTTGACTGAGGTGGGTGACTACCAATCGGTGACTGATTCAACCTTGGCGGGGTCAACTGCTATTCCTTCTCCTGAAATAACATGTCCGAGGAATCCAACTTCCTTCAGCCAAAATTCACATTTGCTGAACTTGGCATACAGCTGATGTTCTCAAGTTTCTCCGTAACTAGACGCAAATGTTCCTTATGCTCTTCCTCGCTCTTGGAGAAAATCAGATATCATCGATGAACACCACGACAAACTTGTCCAGATATTCCATAAATACCTTGTTCATCAAATTCATGAAGTATGCAGAGCATTAGTCAATCCAAATGACATGACGGTATACTCATATAAACCATACCGGTAGTGAATGCTGTTTTGGGTATATCTTTTCACGGATCTTCAATCGATGATACCCCGATCGAAGATCGATCTTGGAGAATACCTTGGCTCCAACTAGCTGATCAAATAGATCATTAATCATCGGCAGAGGGTACTTGTTCTTGATGGTCACCTCGTTTAGCGAACGATAATCTACAACCATTCTCAAGGTTCCATCCTTCTTCTCTACCAAAAGAACTAGGGCTCCCCAAGGTGATGAGCTTGGCCGAATATATCCCTTCTCCAATAGCTCATTAATTTGGTTCTTGATCTCTTTCAAATCGTTCGGAGGCATCCGATAAGGTCTCTTGGATATTGGGGCTGTGCCGGGCAATAACTCAATCAGAAATTCAATGTCCCTGTCCGGTGGCATTCCTGGTAATTCCTCCGGAAACACATCAGGAAAATCTTGCACTACTGGCACTTCCTCCTGAACAACTCCCGTGAGGGAATGCACTTGATTCTTCATCTGGCTATGTCTGGATACATACTTGATCCTCTTCTGCTCCGAGGTGGTGAGCATAATCGACTTGCGGGCATAGTCTATGTTTCCTTCAAACTTCGTCAACCAATGCATGCCTAGGATTACATCCAAGGTCTGGGTTTCCAATACTATGAGGTTTGCGGGAAACTTATGGTTCCCGATGTTGAGGGTTGCATGACAGCCTAAGCTCGCCATCATTTCTCCTCCCGCGAACCGACGCCAAGGGGGCTTCTAAGGGTTTTAGTGGGCAACCCGCATTTTTCCACAACTACCCTTGATATGAATGAATGCGCTGCACCGTAATCAAAGAGTACCAATATCTGAACGTGTATTCAATAAAACTTACCAACCACGATTGTTCCGGTTGATCATAGACGCCCTCCACGCCGATGTGGTTCACCCGAGCACGAGGGAAAGGGTTGGGCTTCTTTGCTGAGCTTCCATTGCCGTTTCCATTCCTCTGCTTGGCCTCCGGGCAGTCGGTGGCATAGTGCCCTGTTTTCTGGCACTTGAAACAGGTGATGTGACTCAGATCCCTCGGAGCCGGGGCAGAACGATGCTGGTTACCATTACCGTTTCCATTGCCATTGCCTGACTTGTTGTCCTGGTTGCGGTTGTTCCCATTTCCTCCATGGTTATGTCCTCCATGGTTGTGATGGGTATGCCCTCCTGAGTACGGGGCATAACGGGGCTTCTGCTAAGCTCCTGAGTTGTGCTTCCCCTGGCTGTACTTCTGCTTGCGGTTATCAATCTGTTGCTGCTTGCCTTCAAGTATGGTGGCCTTGTCTACCAGCTCCTAGTAGTTGGTGAAGGTAGCCACCATAAGCTGCATGCCCAGTTCGTCATTGAGTCCTCGAGAAACTTCTCCTGCTTATGCATCTGTGGCCACATCATCCGGCATAGCGAGCTAACTTGCTGAACTCATCCACGCATCGCACCACAAAGACGGTTCCCCTGGCGTAAGTTGCGGAACTCACGCTTCTTCGCACTCATGGCTCCAGCTGAAACATGAGCGTGCGGAAAGCTCGCTGGAACTGATCCCACGTGATGGTGCCGATGGGATAAGTGGCGGTGTAGTTCTCCCACCAAGAAGCTGCAGGTCCATCAAGTTGATGTGCGGCAAAGCGCACCTTCTCTCGCATCCGCATCCAACAGTGATTAACTCTCTTCCGACCTTGGGAGCCAATCATCGCCACAATCGGCTCAAGGTCTGCTAGAGAACACCGCGGATTCAGCCTTAGGAATCGAGTGAAGTTGTCAACAGGGGTGGTGGCGGTGGATTGTTGTTGTTGTTGTTGTTCGATTCGGATGAGTATCGCATGAGGGCATTCTGCTGCTGGAGTAGCTGGGTGAGCTCCGCGGAAAACCGTGTCACGCCCTGAGGCATCCGTGTTTTGGAGTGGATGAGAAAATTAGAATAGAACAATGGTCTAATGAGAAATATCACTACCCATATGAATGCACAAACATAATCACACCAATCATTTATTCATTCCACTCAAACATGGTTCAATCTCGATTACAAAAGCTCATGACTAATCGAAAATATCGGCCTAACTGATCGATTTAAAAAGTAAAATAACATGGTGGTCGACTAAATGTCTTCATCAATAATCCTTGCCCCCTCTCGTGCGATGTCCTCCGTGTGGCGTTCTCTGCGGCGCCTCCTCTTGCGGCTTTCTCCGGTGGAACTCCCTTCATAATCCTGATCATTGCTCACGAGAGGTCCATCATCTCCACTGGAAAAGGTCCTCTCCCAAGTCCATCTTTTCCTCTATTGCGGCAAGCTTCATCTTCAGGTCATCGACTCTTCCATGAAGTCCGCGATTTCTTCCTCATGGTTAAGGAAGTCTGCGTGTGCCTTCTCCTCCAGTTCCAGTTCACGGAACAACAGCCTCTGTGTACCTTCGAAGTTACGGCGAGTCCGAATCTCCGCTTCCGAGGAGACACTCCAAGTCCTGGACATAAGAGAGAATGGAGTCGCCCTCACGGACGGATGATATCTCCATTCCTTGCTCGCGAGAAACCATGGCGAGGTCCGATGGATCGAGCTCGCCCTGTACTCTTCTCGAGATGTCCAAGTGCACGATAGATCGCCGTGTCCCTTCCGAGGATCCAGTTGAAGTCGGTAAACTCAAAGTCAATAGGCTCTGTGTGTCCTCCGAAGGTTCTCCCTGGAATATGCACTTCAATCCTGTAGCGGGTATCCGTCGGAAGGGCATCGTCTCATCGGGCTGGCAAAACTCCGGTAGCAAAACTGGGGTGAACTCGACGGCCATCTAGAATGTTGAAAATCGGAGAGAAGTTAGAAATGAACAGGGGAGAATTACGGAATGATAAGGATATAAAATAAATAGTCTCTTCCTATGGCTTTCCGATCCTAGGGGTTACGTCCCACGGTCAGCGTGTGCTCGATACCATCTCAGAGCGACCTGACCCAAAATCGTCAAATCTACGTGTTCTGTACCATCCAAAGATCATGCTGGTACTCACAGTACATCGATGAAATAATCAAAGTTCAATCACACCTGAATTTATTACACGATTCTCATATAGAGTCTTTATTACAAGAGAATAAATTCGGCCGAAGGCCAACTCATGAGAAATAAACTAAATAAGCTACGGAAGCGTAGAAGAATAGTGAGTCCATCCGACTCCAAGGGCAATCGCCAAGCGCGGAGCGTAGCCTCACTCCTGATCGGAATAAACCTCTGCAACATAAGACGTTGCAGCCGTGTAGGTCAGCATTTTGAATATGCTGGCAAGTCACGAAGAGAGAATAACAATAATAAAATTACTAACACTATATGCATTTTGGCTGTGGGGCTCTAAGTTTCATCATTTTGCGAAAAGCCAATTTCTTCCTACTACAGTGGACTTGCTTGCAAATACTACAAAATTGTTGGTAGTTATTGAGATGGTTCCGCCAACCAAAGTCTCATTCCCAAATTATTAAGTCATAACCCCTCAATTAATTTATTAATTACAATGTTGAGATTTCCGAATACTTCCAAGTTCCAGAGGCTCAAATTGTCCGTAACCGGGGACACGGCTAATCGATTAGATCTTTAACTCGCAGAGGTTTATGACTTTACCCGCAAGAATCATTCCTCCTTTTAAGTCTTCGCACTTCATGGTGTTTGAAGATGGGATGAATGAAACAGGGTCTTCCAAGAGTTCTTCCGCCACCGCCGGTACCCATCCAATCCTACCGCTCTTCTACATCTCGTAGTACCGTCCGCCAGCGTCACAACTAGGGTTGATCCAGCCAGAGCCCATAATGGCTTGCGGCTGCACAGGTAAGCTTCCGGTCAATGGGGCATCCATCCCTCTCTTCGTGGCTGGGTGAAGCTTTCCGCAAGATGTCATGGCACTTCTCCATGCATCCCGGCCAACCACTAGGTTCTCCAGGGTGCCCGTCAACCGTCCTCCACCCAGTAGTGAATTCCGAAGTCATCTTGATCTTGAAGTTTCATGGGGGTTGTCATCATCTTTGACTCTCACATCTCCCTTATGAATTCACTCAACCAACCCCGTCTACGAGCATAGCAAAATAAAGCTACTTCGTCCCGGGTCATGGTAACAAGGGGGAATTGGTTCATCCTACCACATGATACTACTCAAGATTGTAACTTCAAAATTTCACCTACTGCATGCATGGTGGGGAGGTATAATTCTAATGCAATAAAAATCATAGGTATTGAAAGTATGATCAATGACTTGCCTTGTCGACGATCCTCGTAAGCTAGGGATTCAGAGTAGCAAGCTTCAGACTCAGGAAACTCTACCGAGACAAACAATAATTCACAATAAGCATATAGCATATGGTCACTTTCATAACAGCATAGTAATATGAAACACACCAAACAAACGAATCAAAACCCAAAGGAAAACTCAAAGAAATCCAACTCAAAGTTTTTCCTACTTCAAGCAACAACTAAAATAGTTTTACATAACAAAAATTTTCTTAACATAACCTAATCATGGGTTTATGTTAACTTAATGTAAAAGAATGCATTAAGCAACTAGGAGCAAAAAGAATTAACTTAAGAGCTATTATAAAACTCCTATTAGGCCTAATTCAATTTCTATTAAGAAAAATAAAATAAAAGTTTTATTTATTATAAATAAAAGTTCATTCTCTAAAGTGACAGAAACTAACCTAGAATAATCAAACACATGTGAAAAATAAATTTATTTGCTAATTAAAATCATAGGAAAACAGTAGCTAGTTAATTAATGAAGAATAGCATGATTCTGCTAGAAACTATTTTTTATTAATCCTAAAATACCCAAATTAATTCCTACGGTTAGGCAATGTCAAAACAAAGTTGGGACAAAATAATCATTAAAAATAAATTTCCTAACTCATTTTATAGCAGATTTACTATTCTGACTAAATCTAAAATAAAGCAATTTTAAATAATTTTAACATAGCTAATTATATATTCTACAGAAACTATAAGAAATTTGCAAACCAACAAAAAAAGAATCACTTAAAAAATATTAAGTAAAATAAAAGTTATGAATTTTTCAAATCTGAAACTATTCTGTTAAAACAGAAAAACGAAAATAAAGAAAAACGGCTAACTGGGCCTAACTAACGCCCTGTGCGTAATATAACTAAACGGGCCCTAGGGTTTAAACAAAACGGGCCGGTCTAATAAAAAAAACCTAACTAACCTAAACCGGAACGAACCGGGGTAAAAACCCGGTTTTATTTAAATGAACGTACCCCTTCGGGGGTTCTAATCTACGCCGTAGGGAGTAGATCGGACGGCGGGGGTGAAGTCCGGTGGCTTACCGGAGATCGACGACGGCGGCGGCTCGGGCGGCGAAAAGGCCGGCTGCTCCGGTGGTCGGGGCGCGGTGGAGAGCTCCGTGGGTGTGACGGGCGAGGGGAGCGTCTGGTGGAGTTGGGGGAGCTCGGGGTGGGCTAGGGCGTCGGCGGCGAGGTAAATGGCGGTGGCGGCGTTCGGGTTACTCCGGCGAGCGCTGCAGCGAGGGAGAGAGGGTCAGACGAGGGGGCGAGGGGTAATGGGGTGCGGGGAGGGTATATAGGGCGGGGCCTCATCTTGGGCGAGGGGCAATCGGGAGAGATCGAATCCGGATCCTTCGGGATCCCGTGATGGCGGCGGGCGAGTGGCGTGGGCGAGGGGTAGACGACGGTGGGGTCCACCTGTCGGCGACGGCGGGGAGCGGGGGTTCGGTCGGTCGACCGACCCGGAGGGGTTTCGTGCGAGGGGGTGCGGGCTGGCTCATTGGGCGGTTCATTTGGCGCTGGTGGGTCACTTGGTCACGCCTGGCTGGCCGGGTCGGTGGGTTGCCAGTGTTGGCTGGGCCGGTCGGCTGGTGGTGCTGGGCATTTTTTTCTTTTTTCCAAATTCATTAAAAAAAACCAGAGATAATACATAATATATAAATATTTTATATAGGACATATATATATATCAAAATGATCAGGGGAATATTCCCTATCATTTGAACATTTTTCCAGGGGCAAAATCCAAAGTTTATAAAAAAACATTTTTTTTCAAAATTCAAATAAAACTCAAATTTGAATTCAAAACTTTTGGCATTGTTTTCCTCTGATATTTTTGGAGTGTCATGTTTACTCCTCTCGTACTTTTGCTCAAGTATTTATCAGGCATAATTTTTGAAATGATTCCCACTTGCCAAAGTTTGAATTCAAATTCCAAAACTCAAAATCTTCTGAAACTCCAAATGGCACTCAAATTCAAACAGAATGCATAGATGCTTAGCTATAATTGTATAACATTCCAAATAGGAAATTTGGGATGTTACAGTGACCAAGTTGACAGGAAAAATAATAAACTTGTAATACAACAATTATATTAAAAAAGTGTTCTCAAAAATAAGCTATCATGTGTGGAGATCAATGGCTTTCAAGCCAAATGATCAATCTTATGGCCACATTTAAGGCATAGTTTGTTAAAATGATCTCATATTGTGCACAAGGGTGCATATTGGAATGCCAAACAATGTTGCCTAATGAAGTTTTCATTTTCTTTGGATGAAAAATTCATTTTCCTTTTTTCGAGTGCCCAAAATGAGTTTTTTTAAGGACCCACCATATATTTGTTGCAAAATTGTACCAAATCATGTTTATAAAATACTAGACCATATTTAATGCACAATTGACATAATGGTTGGGTCTCCAAAGCTTTTATCCACCTCTTGTGAAAAAGAAAAATTCCCGCCGATTCAGTAGGAAGCGGGTCAAATTTGAACGACAACTGCCTCATAGTTTGCTCTTTATTTTTTCCAAAAATCATTTCTAGGTACAAAAGTATCTACTTAATCATATAAATACCAAAAAATATCCAAGATTCAACCACTAGCTAGGAACGGTCAAGCCCGCCGGTTTGACCGCATTTTGAAACGGGCATAAAAAATTCAAAAAAATCAAAAAAAATGAAAAACCTTCGCATTGTGTCATTATATGTGACCAAGTTTCCAGGAAAAATAATAAACTTGTAATACATCAATTATTTTTAAAAAGTGTTCCCAGAAATGAGCTATCATGCGTGAAGATTCATGTCTTTCAAGACAAATGATCAATCTTATGGCCACATTCATGGCATAGTTTGTTCAAATGATCTCATATTGTGCACAAGGTTGCATCTTGGAATTCCAAACAATGTTTCCTAAGGGAGTCTTCATTTGCTTTGCACGGAAAATTCATTTTCCATTTTTTGAGTGCCTGAAATGAGTTTTTCTGTGAAGGACCTACCATATATTCGTTGCAAAATTGGACCTAATCAATTTGATAAAATACTATGCCATATTTAATGCACAATTGACAAAATGGTTGGGTTTCAGAACTTTTGATCCACCTCCGGTGAAAAAGACAAACCTCTGCCGATTCAGGTGGAAGCGGGTCAAATTTGAACTGCAACTGCCTCATAGTTTGCTCTATATTTTTTCCAAGAATCATCTCTAGGTAAATAAGTATCTATTTAATCAAAGAAACACCAAAAAAATTCCAAGATTCAACCACTAGCTTGGAACGGTCATTAGGGATGAAAATGGAGCGGAAACGGACGGAACTGAGTGCTATCATATTAGTTTTCACATTTTTTTACAGAAGTGGAAACGAATAAAGAAACCCCGAAAATGAATACGGAAATAGATACTACCGGAAACAGACACGGAGCGAATACAAAGCGGATACGGAAGCAAAAATAGGCATTGATCGAAAATTAAAAACCCTTGAATCATAGAGAAATACACACAAAAACAAACAAATTTAACGAGTTGTTAACATGGCTACAAAATAATATCATTATGTTAGCAAATTAGCATAGTATTGTAGTAATACCGGATAATTGCGTATAGGTTCAAGCCGAGTACATGTGTGGTAGTAGAAGTTGGGCCTCAGATCCATTCTACTAATTGTGTCATTGTGTTCTCTTTGGTGGTTGGGCTACAAAGCAGCTATAGGTCTATAGTAAAAACAGAAATTCCATATCTACGGAAACGGAAAGTTCCGTTTCCATGCATGTTCCGCCGGAAAACACCATTCCGTTTTTGTTTCTTTTTCCGCATAAAAAATTCCATTTCCACTTCCGTTTCGCAAATTTCCGTTTTCGTTTTCATATTTCCTCTCCGTTTCCATTTTTCCTCCAGAAAAACGGAAAGTTTCCACTCCATTTTCATCCCTAACGGTCATGCCCGCTGTTTTGACCACATTTTGGAACGGGCATAAAAAATTCAAAAAAAATTAAAAACCTTCGCATTGTGTCATTATGTGTGACCAAGTTTCCTGGAAAAATAATAAACTTGTAACAACAATTATTTTAGAAAAATGTTCCTAGAAATGAGCTATCATGCGTGAATATTCATGTCTTTCAAGCCAAATGATCAATCTTATGGCCACATTCATGGCATATTTTGTTCAAATGATCTCATATTGTGCACAAGGTTGCATCCTAGAATTCCAAACATTGTTGCCTAAGGGAGTTTTCATTTGCTTTGCACGAAAAATTCATTTTCCATTTTTTGAGTGCCCGAAATGAGTTTTTTTGTGAAGGACCTACCATATATTCGTTGCAAAATTGGACCTAATCAATTTTATAAAATACTAGGCCATATTTAATGCACAATTGATAAAATGGTTGGGTTTTAAAATTTTTGATCCACCTCTGGTGAAAAGGACAAACTTCTGCCGATTCAGGTGGAAGCGGGTCAAATTTGAACTGCAGCTGCCTCATAGTTTGCTCTATATTTTTTCCAAAAATCATTTCTAGGTAAATAAGTATCTATTTAATCAAAGAAACACCAAAAAAATTCCAAGATTCAACCACTAGCTTGGAACGGTCATGCCCGCCGTTTGTACCACATTTTGAAACAGGCATAAAAATTAAAAATAAAATCGGAAAATTGGAAAACCTTCGCATTATGTCATTATATGTGACCAAGTTTCCAGGAAAAACAATAAACTTGTAATACGGCAATTATTTTAAAAAAGTGTTCTCAAAAATGAGCTATCATGCGTGAATATTCGCCAAATGATCAATCTTATGGCCACATTCATGGCATAGTTTGTTCAAATGATCTCATATTTAGCACAAGGGTGCATCTTGGAATTCCAAACAATGTTGCCTAAGGGAGTTTTCATTTTCTCTGCACGGAAAATTCATTTTCCATTTTTTGAGTGCCCGAAATGAGTTTTTTTTGTGAAGGACCTACCATATATTCGTTGCAAAATTGGACCTAATCAATTTTATAAAATACTAGGCCATATTTAATGCACAATTGACAAAATGGTTGGGTTTCAAAAATTTTGATCCACCTCTGATGAAAAAGACAAATTTCCGCCGTTTTAGTTGGAAGCAGGTCAAATTTGAACTGCAGCTACCTTATTGTTTGTGCTTTATTTTTTCCAAAAATAATTTCTAGTTACATAACTATCTATTTAAGCATAAATATGCGGTTTGGTGGTGATATGTCGAGGTTTGGATGGTGGCCCAGGGCCCCAACTCCAAAGCGCGTAAACTCGCATGCCCGCCGCATGGTCACCGCGTGACCTTGGCGTTGACATGCGTTCTAGGAGGCCTAGGCATCTCTAGTGGGTTGGGCACTCCCCAGGTAGGTGCTAGGAAGAGAATTACGACAGAAGAATCTCGTGAGGAGACCGACCTATGCTCAAAGATGAATTAGCAGCCAAGTGTTTGATTAGCGGTACGGGAAATGCACATTGCCAATGGGCATGAGTTTTGGCTGAGGATGATCATCTACTAAGGAGAATGTCTTCACAAATTTTCAGCTCAAAAGGAGGATCCTAGGTGGTACTTGCTTTGCAAAGTACCACACTGGACAAAAATATGAATGTTGAAGCTGGGCTCAAAATAATGAATGGATTGAGCTGAAATTTGGTGGAGGATGGTTATTTGGGCATAGGAAAGCATTGTAGATAATTGATACCATTTGGACATGACAAAGTGGTACTTCCTTCACAATGCTCTTCTTTGGACAGAAACTTGGGAAAATTAACGAGAGAAATGGGATGAATGGAATGAGCTCAAATTTGGTGTAGGTAGGTTAAATAGGTATGGTCATGCGTTGGTAAATTTTCATATCATTTGGGTAAACCTAGGTAGTACTTACTTCACAAAGCTTTCTCTCGAGGTAGAAACTTTGGAAATTTGCTGAGAAAGATTTACCAGGAAAATGGAGCTGAATATTATGATGTGGCAATGATTTGGGTATGGAAAAGTGCCCAAAAAGTTTGAGGGTAATAGGAGTGGTCTAGATAACACTTGCTTTGCAACGTGCCAATCTGGCCATAAAATATAAATTGAACCGGGGCTCACATAGATGATTCGACTGAGCTGCAATTTGGAGGAGGGTGATAATTTGGGCATACGAAGGAACTTTATAAATTTCATGTCATTTGGATATATAAAAATGGTACTTCCTTCACAATGCTTCTAGGTGGACAAAAACTTTGGAAATTCACCGAGGAAGATTTGCTGGGCAAATGGAGCTGAATTTTGTCATGAGGCAATGATTTGGATAGCAAAAAGTGCCCAAAAATTTCGAGGGCAATCAACAATATATAAAAAGCACTTCCTTCATAAAGTGCTGTCGTGAACAGAATAGGAAAATGAATATTGTTGAATTATTTTTGAACTAGGCAAGGAAGGATTTTTACATATTTGAGGAAGATATGACCCAACGAATTTCTAAGATTTTTTGGGAATTTTGGGAACGACAGAAATATAGGTTGCTTCACAACCTAGGGCAAAAATTGACATATGGACATGACACATAGGCAAAACTGATGAGGTGGCGCCTAGTCATACCAATTCACCACAATTTACAAGGATATGACCATTTATATTGATCATGATCAGCTAGAAATAAGGCGGCAGACCAGTGTTGTTTGCTTTATGACCATTTCGTGTAAGGAAATTACGACCTTTCTAATCAAAATGGTCGATATAGTTTAGTGTTTGGAGCCCCCCGAAGAGCTTTTCACCAATTGGTCTCAAATGGTCATAGATCCATGACCAATTCTTCCAGCGTCACGGACAGAAGGTCACTAGTTGAGATATTTCTTGTAGTGATTTTATTATTGCCTCTAGGGCATATTTCCTTCAGTTTCCCACTTGCACTAGAGTCAATAGTCCAGTTCACATCGCCATGTGATTTAACACCAATAGTTCACATCCTTATGTGATTAACACCCATAGTTCACATCGCCATATGACCAATACCCAAAGAGTTTACTAGAGTAAATAATCTAGTTCACATCGCTATGTGATTAACACCCAAGAATACTAAGGTGTGATCATGTTTTGCTTGTGAGAGCGGTTTAGTCAACGGGTCTACCACATTCAGATTCGTACATATCTTGCAAATTTCTATGTCTACAATGCTCTGCATGGAGCTACTCTAGCTAATTGCTCCCACTTTTAATATGTATCCAATTGAGACTCAGAGTTATTTGGATTAGTATCAAAGCTTGCATCGACGTAATCCTTTATGATGAACTCTTTGTCACCTACATAACGGAGAAACATTTCCTTAGTACGCTTTAGGTACCTAAGGATAATTTTGACCGCTGTCGAGTGATCTACTCATGGATCACTATTGTACCCCCTTGCCAAACTCATGGCAAGGTACACAATAGGTCTGGTATACAACATGGCATACTTTATAGAACCTATGGCTGAGGCATAGAGAATGACTTTCATTCTCTCTCTATCTTCTACCGTCGTTGGGTTTTTAGTCTTACTCAACTTCATACCTTACAACTCAGGCAAGAACTCCTTCTTTGACTGATCCATTTTGAACTCCTTCAAAATCTTATCAAGGTATGTACTCATCGAAAGTTTTATCAAGCATCTTGATCTATCTCAAGCGTCTTGATCTATCTCTATAGATCTTGGCGCCCAATATGTAAGCAGCTTCACCAAGGTATTTGTTTGAAAAACTCCTTTCAAACACTCCTTTATGCTTTCCAGAAAATTCTACATCATTTATGATCAACAATATGTCATTCACATATACTTATCAGAAAGGCAGTAGTGCTCCCACTCACTTTCTTGTAAATACATTCTTCACCGCAAGTCTGTGTAAAACTATATGCTTTGATCAACTCATCAAAGCGTATATTCCAACTCCGAGATGCTTGTACCAGTCCATAGATGGATTGCTGGAGTTTGCACATTTTGTTAGCACCTTTAGGATTAACAAAACCTTATGGTTGCATCATATACAACTCTTCTTTAATAAACCCATTAAGGAATGCAGTTTTGTTATCCATTTTCCACATTTCATAAAATGCGGCAATTGCTAACATGATTCAGACAGACTTAAGCATCGATACGAGTGAGAAAATCTCATCGTAGTCAACACCTTGAACTTGTCGAGAACCTTTTGCGATAATTCGAGCTTTATAGATAGTAACACTACCATCAGTGTTCATCTTCCTCTTGAAGATCCATTTATTCTCAATGGCTTGCGGTCGTTGGGAAAGTCCACCAAAGTCCAAACTTTGTTCTCATACATGGATCCTATCTCAGATTTCATGGCCTCAAGCCATTTATCGGAATCTGGGCTCATCATAGCTTCTTCATAGGTCGTAGGTTCACCATGGTCTAGTAACATGACTTCTAGAACAGGATTATGGTACCACTCAGGTGCGGATCGTGCTCTGGTTGACCTACGAGGTTTAGTAGTAACTTGATATGAAGTTTCATGATCATCATCATTAGCTTCCTCCCTAGTTGGTGTAGGCATCACGGGAACGGATTTCTCTGATGAGCTACTTTCCAAATTGAGAGAAGGTACAATTACCTCATCAAGTTCTACTTTCCTCCCACTCACTTCTTTTGAGAGAAACTCCTTCTCTAGAAATGTTCCATTCTTGGCAACAAAGATCTTGCCTTCGGATCTATGGTAGAAGGTGTACTGTCGGTGTCAAAACCGGCGGATCCCGGGTAGGGGGTCCCGAACTGTGCGTCTAGGCGGATGGTAACAGGAGACAAGGGACACGATGTTTTACCCAGGTTCGGGCCCTCTTGATGGAGGTAAAACCCTACGTCCTGCTAGATTAATATTGATGATGTGTGTTACAGGAGTTGATCTACCACGAGATCAAAGAGGCTAAACCCTAGAAGCTAGCCTATGGTCTGATTGTTGTTCGTCCTACGGACTAAAACCCTCCGGTTTATATAGACATCGGATTGGGTTAGGGTTACACAGAGTTGGTTACAATGTTAGGAGATCTACATATCCGTATCGTCAAGCTTTGCCTTCCACGCTAAGGAAAGTCCCATCCGGACACGGGATGAAGTCTTCAATCTTGTATCTTCATAGTCTTGGAGTCCGGCCGATGATGATAGTTCGCTATCCGGACACCCCTAGTCCGAACTCCTCAAGAGTCTCCTCGAACCAGGCTTCAATGACGACGAGTCCGCGCGATATTGTCTTCGGCATTGCAAGGCGGGTTCTTCCTCTGAATAATTTATAGAAGATTGTGAACACCAGGATAATGTCCGGCTCTGCAAAACAAGTTCCACATAACAGCGTAGAGAGAATAATTTTTGCACAGATCTGCTGGACGATTCGCGGCATGACATCACACCACGGCCAGGCCTTCATATGAATCGTTTTTTATTGTTCCACCTCAGCGTGTTTAGCGAGGAGGTTTCGTTGGCATGTCTTATCAAAGCGCAGATCGTGCCCCCTTATTCCGGATTCTCATCAATACGGACGTAGTAACCCAACCGCGCCCGCTGGCCTGCCTCTCTATCAAAGTCGAGTCCTAATCGATCACGGGTGGGCTCTTGGTATTCAACCTCTTTATAGTGAGACCAAGGCCTCTTCTTTTACAACCTCCATCGAAGTTCGCCCTCGCTTCGAGTTCCAACACCCAAAGCTTCAGATTCAGCGCTCGGACTTTCGACGATGTCCGCCCGACCAGCACGGCCGATGGATGTCTTCCTCCGCCACGTAAGAAGATGTGATAAAGCTGCGAGACGCCTGTATCGACCGGCGAGATCTCACATAGGCTGCCTGCCTGTGGCAGACCACTCCCGCCTCCCGAGACCGTGAGAACGTGGTATTCGTGGTCCCACTTCCTTCGGGTTTAGGCTTCCGACGGATCCTTTGTGCGGGGCTCATGTTTTATTATGGGCTTGATTTCCATGACTTAAATCCGAGTCCATCCTCCATATCTCGTCATTCATTGTCGTATGTGAGGCCTTCCTCCATATTACCCCCCACTTTGGATTGTGGCTCAAGACCTTCAAGGTGGAGCCAAGGATGATCAAGGGGCAGCAAGCGGAGTGCGGAGGGGCGGTCATAGGCAAATGTGCTGATGCTCCGTGGCCCGAGGGCTCTTTTCAAGAGGAGCTTGGTTTGTGGCAATGGGAGTGGTTTTATATCGCCGCTCCCAGCGGCACCAAATGGCCGGCGCTCCCTGCCTTCCGCTCAGGTCCACCACAGCGGCTGGCGTCATGGGTCAACAAGGGGCTCGACTGGGGGTCGTCCAAGGATGTTCCCCTGCTGCAGGGCCGTATCCGAGACCTCTAGGAAAGAGGGATCAATCTGGTTGCAGAGTGGCGCAGTTATGGTGATCCGCGCCTTCAGCCTCAAGAACGCCGCCTCCGCTTGTGGGAATTCAATCCGGAGGGACCATGAGCTCTCCAAAATTTTATGGGCACGACGCCCGCGGAGATGTATAAACTGTTCTTCGGATCACAAGAGAAGTGTCCGGACATGACCGAGGATGCAGGACTAAGCTGCAATCGCCCAGATGCTCAAGTAAGTAGTCCTGTAACCGGACAAGTTGTTCATTCATTTATTATATATATATGCCCTTTAAAGGAGCCGTTTCTTGAACAGGAGTGGATAGCCAAGGCAAAGTTGATGAGGTGTCCGGCTCCCCTCCCAGAGACCACGCCGGATCCCATGTTGACCAAGATGTTGAAGGTTGCGCCTTTTGAAGAAGGCGAAGGAGGAGCTGGGAGCAACTGCCTCGCTGAAGGAGGCTATCAAGGAAGGAGGGATTAAGAGTCCTGCCTTTCGAGGAGAGAAGAGGACCGCTTCAGAAGATCCGGAGGTCAAGGCCTCAAAGAAAGGAAGGGAATCTTCGTCGGAGAGTCCGGCACTGGGAAGTAACCCAGCCGCACTATTTCCCCAAGGATCAGCCTCCAAAGGAGCCGTAAGTAAAACGAAGGGTCTTGTAAATAAGGAACATCCTCAGATTTATTTATGAAGATAACCGAAATTGTACCTTGTAGTTCAGACCTCAGCCCTTCTCAGCAGAGCTCGTCTTCGGGTGATCTTCTTCCGGAGATGATGGAGAGCGAAACGCCTCCACCTGTCGCACCCTCATGTGATGCGGACGACCCGGAGGTGTCGTCGCAGAGGGTTCCCCCAAGTCCAGCGGGGCCGGAAGGTCCAGCGCCAAGTGGTGTGCGGTCGGAGGAGCTGAAGGATCTACTCGGGCGAGGGGCTATCTCAAAAGATCACCGTGTTCTAATGGGTACGGTGATTGAAAGAATTTCATCCGCAGAGAGCAAATTGCACGAAGCCATCAGAAGCTTATTGACGGGGTTTGAGGTACGGAAGAAATAATGTACCTTTTGACAGTTGTGCATATAAAATGCGCCATGTATACATAGTAGCCCCTGAGACTCGGTATGTTGTCAAAATTGACGACGTGCCGAGGATCAATTTCTCAGTTTTAACATATCGCCCATCCTAAACAGGTGGCGGGGCGTCCGGAGGCCAGCCGGACTGATGAATATGCCGAACTAAAGCGGCAGCTTGATGAGGCGGATGCGGACATCACGCTGGTCAATAAACAGTTTGACGAGTCACAAGGTATGCGATTTCTATGCGGACACCTGGTAAGGGAGCTTGACGCCCATGTTTTACTAATCATATGCTTAATGCAGATGGTGCCACTGCCGTGGAAGAGCTGCGGGCAGAACTTGCCCGAGCGAAAGAGCAAGCCAGAATTAGTAATGCGGCCGCTTTAAAGGCGGCCGAAGAGCTAGAAGCTGAACCGGCTGCTCACTGCCGAAGCAAAGAGGAGATGGCTGATATGGCCAAAAAGTTAAGGAGTACTACCGATCGCTGCGAGGTTCTTGAAAAAGAGCGTCAAGCGGAACAAGAGGGCTCGGAGAAGGCCGCCAATCCAAGAATGCCCAATCGGCTTTGAGAGCTGCCAAGGAGGAGCTGAGTCGGGCCAGGCAATTGCAGCTGGAAAACCGTTTTCGCCATGGAGGAAATATACGGATCCAAAGTATGCTCAGTTAGATAAATTGTGGAGTTCAGAGGATGCTTATCTGGACTTGGCGGCGAGCGCTGTGGACGCGGTTGAGCACTTCCCAGGCTAGAAGGGGCATAGAAGGGAAGAGCTATATTGTTCGCAATTCCATAGTCTGGAGCGTCCCCTGCCGCTGACCGATCGGTTGGCCGAATGGGCCGAGCTGAGTCGATTGTCTGGATTTGCCATGAAGCATGTCTTGACTCACTTGTGGCCGGACGGACCCCAGCCGAAGAGCTATTTTGGTTTAGTCCAGCAGTTTCTTGGAGCGGTGCCGCGTATCGACGCGATGAAGCGATCGGCATGTATTGAGGGAGCATGGATGGCTCTTGCCCGTGTCAAGACATACTGGGCAGAGATGAAGGCCACTGACGTTGCATCCCAGAATTCAGACAAAGGCCGAGTACGTGCCAAGCACTACTTTGAAGAAGTCCTGCCAGGCGCTCGTTTAATAGAGACGCAGTGCTCGAAGGATATTATGTTTAAATGACATGTATGATTTCTGAAAACGGTATTTCAATGTAATACAAGTGCTTTTTATACTTGTGCGCTCAAGTAGTAGACTACTCCTCGGCGGCCGCTTATGTATATGTGTATATAACTCGAAGATGGCAGTCCTTGGCTTCAGCCCCCACGCACATAGTGCGGGGTGTTTGCAAAAAGCGCTTTTTCACACTTAATCCAACGCCTTGGTCCTGTTAAGGAGGTGATAGCGAGCAAACCAGGCAACCGGACTATAATGCTTTATCACTTTCACTTAGCCATAGGAGTACGAGGTGGGGCTACTATATAGCCCTCGGGCCACCGCACTCTCCCGAATTCGAAGTGCGATGTGCCCTGACCGAAAACCGTCCTTCTTAATGCGGAGGAATTCTAAACATTCCGTGAGTCATCGAGTGGTTGACCAGTCTCTCGCTATATCATGACAATCAGTTTTCGCTTTCATCGAGGTGCTCGCGCGTCAACCGGGCACAATCGCAGAGTTCTCCGGTGCCGCGTTAGCCGTGAAAACGGAACGAAGGCAGCAAAACACGTGAGCCGGGCAACCCAACATTTGACCAAAGACATGATTCGAGCTGATGCATATAAGGCCTAATCTCGAGACGCCGAATACCCATAAGGTATTCGGTCTTTATGAAAATGGGCAGAATAATGCCCTAAGCCCCCGTGTCCGTGTACGCAAAAAATCTGGTGCGCACCAATGCCAAAGCACCAGCCTCCTCCTCGTTATATTAAGGAACCGGGGATGTATATTAACAAGAGACAAGAAAAAGGTTTACGCAGGGTCTTAATCTGAAAAGAATCTTGCAACGGTCCCTCATCGCACGCCTCGCCGTGTCTCCGCAGCCGTGATCTCGGACGGGTGTAGCACGTTGTTCATCCGTAAAAGAGAGGAGCTTAGTTTGAAAAGAAAAGGATCATGCCAAAAATGTACTTAATATTAAATAAATGAAGTACGGTTCGAAGAAGTGAATAAGATGGAGCATTATTGTCTCTTGTTGTACATGCATGCGGCCCCTCGTATGGGGGTATGCCGCAAGTAGGCGCCGGACTCGTCTAGTCGTGTCCAGGGTTTGAATGACCAATTCAGGTTCTTTGCCTAGCAAAGCCGGATAGCTGTGGGGCTGTCCAGGCAGTCTCCCGTTTTCCCGGGCTCGAGTGACACTTAATACTTCCTTTTAAAGAGATGATGCCACGTGGACCGGGCATTTTAAGTGTTAGAGATGCATAATGCGGTATTGCGTTAAAGCGGGCGAAAGCTTCAAGGTCCCAATAGTGCTTGATGGCTACTTTTAAACGGGCGACATGGAAGAGTAACCTTCGCGACGGAAGTTGTCGATGAACCAAACACAACTTCGAGCAAAGATGGAGCCCGTGCAGAGGGCGATGGGCGGGCAAGTACTCCTTTAAAGGAGGTGTTGCTACGGCTAATTTTGGTTGGGTTTATCCCCATCCTCATGGATAGTGTCCCGATATATCAGGTTTATATCATCGCCGCCATCCATGAAGACATGTGTAAATTGGAATCCATCGATTATAGGATCCAATATCAAGGCAGTCCATCCTGCTCCGGATATTATCGGAATAGTCCACGATGGTCGAAGGTGGTTGGTTTTGACACCAGCAGCGACACGCCTTTTAGGGGTGCCGCTGTGTTTTTCCTTTGATCACGTGAAGTGAGTTTACTATTTTAACCTCCCTGTGGGAAAGTTTTTGTTTTCCGGATTCTGCTTGTGGTGCTCTGCGCCATCTTTTCTTGGTGTGTCGAGCCCTTGTGTTCGGGCGCTCAGTTTGCGGACTGTTTGAAGACCCAATAATCTCTCGTGGGTATGGTTTGCGTGCTTCCGGAGGTACCATGTATTTGACATGCCTATCCAGATCTTGTTTAGGTTGGATAGCTCGTCACCGTTATCCTTTAGGGTAGTGTTTTGTTGTTGGGCCGAGAGCTTTTGAATCCGCGCCGACGCCGCATTATTTGGCCATTTTCTTTATTCCGCGCTGATCTTTTCTCGCCGTGATTTCCCATTTCCATCCCTGGTTTCAATGTACTGGTCGCCGGTATCGCATCTAGCCAGCCAGCTGTCCTCTCCCACGCAAAAGCGGGTCATGAGGCTTGTCAATGCGCCCATTGTTCTTGGCTTTTCTTGGCCGAGGTGTCGGCGAGCCATTCGTCTCTGGACGCTGTGTTTGAAAGCTACTAAGGCTTCGCATCCGGACAATCGACTATTTGGTTCTTTTAGTAAGGAACCTGTTCCTGAATTTCCGGCTGACTCTCCGGCTGTTGAGTTATGTGACTTAGATCGTTCAGATCCGGAGGGCGGACATAAGTCCCTGAAAATTTGCCCGAATGCATCCTCGATCTCTTCCCAGCTTCCAATGGTATTTTCGGGAGGCTTTTAAGCCAATGCCGAGCTGGCCCTTTGAGTTTAAGGGTAAGTATTTTATGGCGTGGAGATCGCCTCCTCTAGCCATGTGTATGTGGAGGATGTAATCTCGATCCGCACTCTGTGGTCTGTTGTTCCGTCGATGCCTCTATGTTTACGGGTTTGAATCTCGCTGGAAATTATGATCCAAAGACCTCATCGGTGAAACATAGGGTTGTGCGGCACCCCTATATTTGGGTGTGCCGTGATCTTCGGGATTTTGGCGTATCGCATTGTTTTGACGAGCCTGCTTTCTTGGCCCATAGATGGACCTAACTGGGCCATTCTCTTGATGTGAATCCTCATGCGGATCGCATATTGTCTTGTGTGCGGCGCCATTCACCGCTCTCTTTTCGCCATGGGGTCGCCCATCCGACCGGTGGCCTTCTTATTTTTAATTGTGGGAGCTCTAAGGCCTCCTCGTCAATTCGGCAGTAGCTTTCTTTTCGGTAGTTTTTGTTCGCGATCGTCGCAGATTTGTTCATGGGTGCTGAATATTTTGCTCCATCTGATCCTGAGTGCATCTTCCGCTGTTTTGAGCTTCCGCTTCTGCTTTTTCAGGCTACGCAGTGGCGACGAGCCTTTTCTGGAGGTTATTTTGCTCCAATGGTTTGTCCGGCGTGAGGTCGTCCGGACTGTTGTCTTCGCCGGGGACAGTTTGTTTATCCAAGTTGTCTTGTTTGGACGATTGCTCGATAGCTTGTTCGTTGTCCACCGGTTCGCCCTGCTCTATGGCTGGGTCTTTGTTGAGGCGGGACTTTGTTCGGCGTTTACGTTGCCGTTTTGACTGCTTTTCAAGGGATTTATCCTTTGTAGAGTCCCGTTGCTCCTCGTCTTCATTCCCTTTAGGTGTATCCACCATGTATACGTCATGGGAGGAGGTTGTCCAACATCCTATAGGTGCTGGTTCATTGTTGTCTCCTACATTGTCGTCCATACCGTCGATGTCTTCGGAGTCGAAGTCGAGCACGTCGTGTAAGATTTCGACAGTGGCTATGAAGTGGGTGGTGGGTGGGCATTGAATTTCTTCATCGTCCGTATCCCAACCTTCCTGACCGTAGTCCGGCCAGGGCTCTCCGGATAAGAAGAAAGACTTTAGTGAGTTCAGGATGTCGCCAAAGGGCGAGTGCTAAAATATGTCCGCGGCCGTGAACTCCATAACGGGCGCCCAATCGGATTCGATTGGCAAGGGCGCGGAGGGTTCGGAGTCCGGCACCCTGGAGTCGAGGTCTTCGCAAAGGACAGGGATGGAGTTCGGCTCGATCGCCGTAGAGATTGGAGCCCTCGAGGCGGTGTCCAACCACTCGTCCTCGATCGTGGATTCTGGCTCCGGATTAAGGGTCAGAGCTGATTTCGTGCGCCTCCAGCAGTAATCGCTCGCAGCAGAGCTAGATCATGCCCATCGAGACAAGGCGCGCGTTATTGCGGCTCAATCCGTCAAGATCAAGTCTCCGCGGATATCGGCCGATAGTTTAAATCTTCCAAATCTGACTCGACGGCAGGGGCGAAGCTTCGATCTGCTCCGGATGGCTGCTTAATTGGCCCGCAGCAAAGCCGCCAACACGAAGATCTGTCCGGGAGAAAAGTCTCACCGACCGCCGCCGTTGATGATCGAAGGAGCCATCGAGCCTATCGGTGACGACACGGAGGAACTCTCAATGAAAGCACCAATGTCGGTGTCAAACCGCGGATCTCGGTAGGGGGTCACGAATCGTAAGGCCTAGGAGGATGGTAACAGGAGACAAGGGACACAATGTTTTACCCAGGTTCGGGCCCTCTTGATGGAGGTAAAACCCACGCCCCGCTAGATTAATATTGATGATGTGTGTTACAAGAGTAGATCTACCACGAGATCAAACAAGCTAAACCCTAGAAGCTAGCCTATGGTATGATTGTTGTTCGCCCCACGGACTAAAACCTCCGGTTTATATAGACACCGGATAGGGTTAGGGTTACAGAGTCGGTTACAATGGTAGGAGATCTACATATCCGTATCATCAAGCTTGCCTTCCACGCCAAGGGAAGTCCCATCCGACACGGACTAAGTCTTCAATCTTGTATCTTCATAGTCTTGGAGTCCGCCGATGATGATAGTTCGCTATCCGGACACCCCTAGTCCGAACTCCCTCATGTACCCAATTGTTTTCTTATGGTATCGTATGAAGACACACTTCTCCGATTTGGGTTCGAACTTATCAGGCTGAAGCCTTTTGACAAAAGTGTCGCATCCCCAAACTTTATGAAACGACAGCTTAGGTTTCTTTCCAAATCACAGTTCGTATGGTGTGCTCTCAATGGATTTAGACGGTGCCCTATTTAACGTGAATGCAGCTCTCTCTAATGCAGAACCCCAAAACAATAGTGGTAATCGGTAAGAGACATCATAGAACGCACCATATCTAATAAAGTACGGTTACGATGTCCGGGCACACCATTACGCTGTGGTGTTCCAGGTGGCGTGAGTTGTGAAACTATTCCACATTATTTTAAATGAAGGTCAAACTCGTAACTCAAATATTCGCCTCCGCGATCAGATCATAGAAACTTTATTTTCTTGTTATGATGATTCTCCACTTCACTCTGAAATTCTTTGAACTTTTCAAATGTTTTAGACTTGTGTTTTATTAAGTAGATATACCCATGTCTGCTCAAATGATCTGTGATGGTGAGAAAATAACGATACCCGCCGCGTGCTTCAATACTCATCGGACCGCATACATTGGTATGTATTATTTCCAATAAGTCATTGGCTTGCTCCATTGTTCCGGAGAATGGAGTTTTAGTCATCTTGCCCATGAGGCATGGTTCACAAGTATAAAATGATTCATAATCGAGTGATTCAAAAAGTCCATCTGCATGGAGTTTCTTCATGCACTTCACACCAATATGACCTAAAACGGCAGTGCTACAAATATGTTGCACTATCATTATCAATTTTGCATCTTTTGGCATAAATATTATGAATATGTGTATCACTGCGATCGAGATTCAATAAACCATTTACATTGGGTGCATGACTGTAGAAGGTTTTATTCATGTAAACAGAACAACAATTATTCTCTGACTTAAATGAATAACCTATCGCAATAAACATGATCCAATCATATTCATGCTCAATGCAAACACCAAATAACATTTATCTAGGTCCAACACTAATCCCGAAGGTAGAGGGAGTGTGCTATGGTGATCTTATCAACCTTGGAATCACTTCCAACACACATCGTCACCTTGCCCTTAACTAGTCTCTGTTCATTTTGCAACTCCTGTTTTGAGTTACTAATCTTAGCAACTGAACCGGTGTCAAATACCCTGGGGTTACTATGAACACTAGTAAAGTACACATCAATAACATGTATATCAAATATACCTTTGTTCACTTTACATCCTTCTTATCCGCCATGTATTTGGGGTAGTTCCACTTCAAGTGACCATTCCCTTTGAAGTAGAAGCACTAATTTTCAGGCTTAGGTCTAGCTTTGGGCTTCTTCACGGGAGTGGCAACTTGCTTGTTATTTTTCTTGAAGTTCCCTTTCTTTTCCTTTGCCCTTTTTCTTGAAACTAGTGGTCTTGTTAACCATCAACACTTAATGCTCTTTCTTGATTTCTACATTCGCCGGTTTTAGCATGGCGAAGAGCTCGGGAATCATTTTCGTCATCCCTTGCATATTATAGTTCATCACGAAGTTCCAGTAACTTGGTGATAGTGACTAGAGAACGCTGTCAATCACTATTTTATCTAGAAGATTAACTCCCACTTGATTCAAGCGATTGTAGTACTCAGACATTCTGAGCACATGCTCACTGGTTGAGCTATTCTCCTCCATCTTGTAGGCAAAGTACTTCTCAGAGGTCTCATACCTCTCGACACCACTACAACAAAAACCCACCTATACCAACGCATATCTACCAACGAAATAATAATATGTGTTGTTTGTTTTAATCTCCAACCTCCCGAACTTATCCCACCCATCCATACTTAGCGCTAACCTCCTCTCCTAGGAAAAAATCTAACCTCCCTATACGGACGTACCTACCCACGCCCTCCCAAATTTTCCCCATCTCCCCTCCCCCACGATTCCTCTCACTCAAGCTCCATGACCACGAATCCACGATGTTGATCGCCACTAGCAATTGCAGCTAGTTCGGGCACTCTTCCACAACGTCGCTCACTAGCCCGGCTGGCCCGCAGTCCTCTCCTCCGACCCTCCACCGTCACAACTTCCTCCGCGCTGCTGCACATGCCCTGTAGCAACCCTAGCCGCCATGGGCCTCCGGCGACTCCTGCAGAGGCCCTCTACACCGCCGCCTCAGACGCTGCAAGGGACGGCTCGGCTCGGGCTCGCTGGTGTTGCTCCCCTCGGCCACATCGCCTCGACATCGACAATTTAGTAAGGCACTTTCTACTTTGCTCGCACTTTGTCCTCTCTCGATTCTTTGTCCCGACATGGCATCGGTCCATGGTTGCTTCTTTGCCGTAAATCACAAACGTGATCTGCGCTACCTAATGTTACTCACTTCATCAATCTAGGTATTTTAGTTTCGTCCTTGCATTTTTCAAAGGTGCATCGCTATCTAGTTCTCGCACATGCAAGCCCATCGCTTTCAGCTGGATGATCTATTTGGATGTATGGTTGAGTCCATATATGTTTTATTCTGAAAGAATCCTCGCCAATTTCACTGTCGCATGTTGTGTAATACTATAGGAATTTGTCTCGCATCGGTCCATCTGTCCAAATATTCCTCTTTATTGTCTATATAATCCTTAATTTCACCTTCACTTGCAGGTTCTGAAACTGACCTTGCTTCAGCCAACATGTGTGTATTTGTTGGATTGCATTGTCATTCTAGTAGTAGTTCGATCTGTTGTGTTGATGAACATCCACGTGAGGCTGCAGGATTGTTGTGAGTTACCTAAACATTGTCTCCCTTAATCATCTAATTGTTGACTCAGTTTCAATTGTTGATCCGCTAGCTGAGTTGAGCATGACGTTTTGGTTTGACCTTTTCATTACGGTTCTTGCAGAATGGTGTCGTAGCAGCACTGCACAATTAATTATCGATGGCGAGCAACATCACAGCTCTTCTCATCGTGCTCACAGGCTGTGGAGCCGCCAGCCTGCTGGAGCTACTGTCCTTCTCGAGGCGCCCTCAATCAGTGCCAACATGGCGAGAGAAAACTACACTACAGATTTCTTAAGTTGCAAGGTTTTGTGTTCCCCTAGGATTTAAGATGGTGTTGTTACTTGATGTAGGAACTACGGTATACTATGACTATAACACTTTTTGTTGTTTCTTGTATTGTTTCAGTGCATGAGCTAGAACCCTGTAAGATTGATTTCACCTTTCTCCAATTACTCTATCAGAACTTGTGGTTCTACATGTTGCTGGCTCCCAACTTTTCTTCAATCAACATCTAATTATTCACAAGATCATGAAATATTGATGTCTCAATGGTTCTTCATCTATCAATTTCCTAGATTAGGAGTTGATATAAACATCAATATGCTCAAGGTAATTCACCCTACTTTGGATAGTAAACCGTATTGAGCTATTTTAAATGCAAAGCATCTTTAATAAATTGAAGATGGTTTCACAACGCTACTTTGGTTTATAGATTACAATGCGATTGCCCAATATAGAAAAGAAAAGGTCGAGGCCAAGGTGAACAGTGGTATGATCTCTGTACTAACAATTTGTATAACTTCTTTTGGCTTGCTCTCAAATATTAACGTCTTTCATACGCGCGCACTGATGCAGAAATAACAAATATCTCAAATATGTTCTGTAAGCGCATGTGCTGATGCTATTTGAGCAAAGAAGTGTGTAATTTCCCAATCGGCAGTACTACTAATGCTATTTTGATGCAATGCTACATCTGATATCTTCTAGCGTTCCCTATAAATTTTATGTTTATCTAAATATTATACTAAACTTATTTGTATAGTTGAATACAGAGTTGCTAAGGGTCTTTTAGCTTACAGAGGCTAATATCCCATTTGGCCAACATAGTTAGACTTCTTGTACTAAAGTTTAGTATATCAATTTTGTACCAAAATTTACCTTGTTTTACTAAATTATCTTGTGACTAATTTTTGCATTGTTATACTACTAAAATTTTCCTTGATACTGTTGTACTAAAATTTAACCATTTAGTGGGTAGGAAGAATTCCAATGGAGCAAAAGTAGTGAGACAGGAGAAGTTAACTCAAAATGCACTTAGATGTGACCTTCACATAACTCACAAATCATAGCGAGTACATAATTCATGATAGAATTGCACTAGGACACATGACATCCAGATGTATAACTGTATGTAGTAGAGTATACTTAATGCCTATATTGTTCCTTTTTAACTTGTTGGTAGAAATTGGTTTGGTTTGAATCACATATGATGAAATTTAGTTATGTACCTTCATTTGATAAATGGCACTTTATCAAAATTCAGCATTTGTTTTCATAGTTGTCGCTTGGATTTATGAGGAGAATATAGTGGGTAGAAAAATGTTGACTATGTTTGATTTAAATATGTCATCCGATGTACATGTTGATCCCGAAAAATATTTTTATGTTTGACATAGTTAATGTTGAACCTGATTTTCTCTAGAGTAAGTTACTCATCTCATTTATTTATTTTTGTAGATTGCCAAGATAAACTGGATGATGCATGGCTCCAATGTTGATTGCAAGGATGAGAATGGGGCTACTACTAGATAATTAGAATGTAATTTTGAAGACAATATTTCAAATATATAGTTGATGGCAAGGTCGAGAAATCGGCTACTACTAGATAGTTTCACATCTTGTAATCTCTGGATCGTGTTCTTTGTAATGCAACATATTTGATTCAATATATGAGACCCTCCTGTTCATTATAATATTGTGGATCCTGTACACTATCGATATTCACCTAATAATTCCGGATAGCTATCTATAAAATATCATCAATTATTCATGCTATGTACGGAAGGCTCTAGTCGTTGCTATGATATGTCATTGGACAGGGTAGCCACCAATGCTTATGTCGTGTTGTTAGTCTCTAACTCTATACGTTGCTACATTACAACGCTTCTACATGTTGTTTACCAATGGATGCATATGCGTTGTTGTAGACCCTAGCAACGCCACCTACGACAACACATCATAATCCGTTGGTGTAGACCTTAGCATTGCATATATGGACATACGACAACACATCGATGCGTTGCTAAAGGGAGGTTCCTATTGTAGTGCACAGGCATGAGTCTGAAATATCAATTTCAGCTTTTGGAACATCTCATATTCTCCATGGCATTCAAAACATTTTTGAAGTCCCGGTTCTAAGCCGTAAAGCATGGCTCACTAAACTATCAAGTAGTGATCATATCGAACTCTGCAAAACTTTCATAACGTCTGTATCTGCTCCTGCAACAGGTCTGTCACCTAGCGGTGCATCAAGGACATAATTCTTCTATGCAGCAACGAGGATAATCCTCAGATCACAGACCCAGTCCGCATCATTGCTACTATCATCTTTCAACTTAGTTTTCTTTAGGAACAAATCAAAAATAAAACAGGGGAGCTATATGCGAGCTATTGATCTACAATATAGATATGAAAATACTATCAGGACTAAGTTCATGATAAATTAAGTTCAATTAATCAAATTACTAAAGAACTCCCACTTAGATATACATCCCTCAAGTCATCTAAATGATACGTGATCCAAATAAACTAAACCATGTCTGATCATCACATGAGATGGAGTAGTCATCAATGGTGAACATCTCTAAGGTGATCATATCTACTATATGATTCACGTTTGACCTTTCGATCTCCAGTGTTCCGAGGACATGTCTGTACATGCTAGGCTCGTCAAGTTTAACCCGAGTGTTCCGCATGTGCAAAATTGTCTTGCACCCATTGTATGTGAATGTAGAGCCTATCACACCCGATCATCACGTGGTGTCTCAGCACGACGAACTGTCGCATCGTGCATACTCAGGGAGAACACTTATAGCTTGAAATTTTAGTAAGTGATCATCTTATAATGCTACCGCTGTACTAAGCAAAATAAGATGCATAAAAGATAAACATCACATGCAATCAAAATATGTCACATGATATGGCCATCATCACCTTGTGCTTTTGATCTCCATCATATCGTCGTGGTCGTCTCGCCAAGTATTGCTCTACAACTATCGCTAACGCATAGTGATAAAGTAAAGCAATTACATGGCGTTTGCATTTGATACAATAAAGCGACAACCATAAGACTCCTGCCAGTTGCCGATAACTTTTACAAAACATGGTCATCTCATACAATAATGTATATCACAACATGTCTTTACCGTATCACATCACAACATGCCCTGCAAAAACAAGTTAGACATCCTCTACTTTGTTGTTGCAATTTTTACGTGGCTGCTACGGGCTTCTAGCAAGAACCATTCTTACCTACGCATCAAACCACAACGGTGATTTATCAAGTTTGTTGTTTTAATATTCAACAAGGACCGACCACGGTCAAATTTGATTCAACTAAAGTGGGAGAAACAGACACCCGCTAGCCACCTTTATGCAAAACTAGTTGCATGTCTGTCAGTGGAACCGGTCTCATGAACATGGTCATGTAAGGTTGGTCCGGGCCGCTTCATCCAACAATACCGCCGAATCAAAATGAGACATTGGTGGTAAGCAGTATGACGATCACCGCCCACAACTCTTTGTGTTCTACTCATGCATATCATCTACGCATAGACCTGGCTCTGATACCACTGTTGGGAAACGTAGCATGCAACTTTCAAAAAATCCTACGCTCACGCAAGATCTATCTAGGAGATGTATAGCAACGAGAGGGGAGAGTATGTCCACGTACCCTCGTAGACCGATAGCAGAAGCGTTTGACAACGCGGTTGATGTAGTCAAACTTCTTCTCATTCCGACCGATCAAGCACCGAACGTACGGCACCTCCGAGTTCTGCACACGTTCAGCTCGATGACGTCCCTCAAACTCTTGATTCAACAAAGTGTCGAGGGAGAGTTCCGTCAACACGACGGTGTGGTGACGGTGATGGTGAAGTGATCCGCGCAGGGCTTCGCCTAAGCACTACGTGAATATGACCGGAGGCGTAAACTGTGGAGGGGGGCGCTGCACACATTGGTGCACGTCGGTCCTAAACAAACGGTTAAAACCGCTTTCCGTGACGACATTTGGAACCGTCGCCAAGTGAGTGTGGGTGATAGGGGGGTCCTTCCCACACGACCCAGAAACCGTCGGGGATATGCCCTCTTGGTACACACGCTTGGCAAAATGAGGTCGTGTGCGACCGGCAAGCGCTCAAATAGGGAACGTACAGTAGAGCTAAAAAATACAATTATATAGTGAAATTGTTTCCGGTCGCAAGTACATCCCACACAGTAAGTCCCCACTAAACGTTTCCGTTCGTATGTACATCCCACACAGTCGCTCCAAGGAAAACGTTTTCGTTCGCAGATACATCACACACAATTTTTCCTGTTAAATCGTTTGGGTTAGTGAATGTATCACACACAGTCCATAGAAGAAACCGTGTGGCAAAGGCTGTCCATGACTCACAATTTTTATGTGGTAAACATTTGCGCAAAGTGGCCTAACGCAAACAATTTTCAAGAGAATGTCATGTGTGATTGTTCATTGATCCAACATGGTTTATTCCTAGAAACTGTGTGCGTTGCCTGAGGTCATCGCCCACGGTATTTTTTTCAATAACAGTTTGCAATAGCAAAACCCGATTAGCAGGCTAATTCGCCATTAGCAAGCTAATAGCCCTATTATTAATAATCCATTTATTAATCTAATTGACATTCGTATTAAGCACGCAATATATTTCATTTCCATATTAAGGAAGCAGAATTTCATAATTGAAATACATCAGAGTACAAAAAGAAGAGGAGAAGAAGAAAGAAAGGAATAGAGGAGAAAGAAGAAACTTTGACACGAGGGGGGGGGGTACCGATACCCCCTCCCCGATAACATTATTTTCCCATGTATATGTATGTTATGCCGTTGTCGATATAACGAGGGTGTCGAGGATCGCCGAGGGTCGAGGGTCGGGAACTAGGGTAGAGGGTCGAGGGTCGTTAAGGGTCAAGGGTCGAAGGTTTCAGGTCGAGGTTCCTATAGTGTCAAAGTATTGAAGAATGATGGTTCATCATTAGCCGGAAGTAATTATGGCATGATGGTATGAAGTCCTCCAAAGTTGCTCGAATGGAGTCCTGATAGGATAATTTGCCTTTTGCTGAACTTTGTACCAAAAAGCTAATTATCCTATCTCGGGACTCCGCTCCAAAACAACTTTGGAGAGCTTCGCACCATCATGCACCCACACTTTCGCCTAATGATGAAGACATGGTTTTGTTGAACTTTGACACTAGGCAACCACCCGACCCTCGGCGATCTTCGACCCTTGACCTCGACCGCCGGGCGATCCACGACCCTCTACCCTCATCATGGGCGCCGATGCCCACGCCACTTGTGGGACATAGATGTACTGTTCAACGCCGACCCTCCCGATAGCTTCAACACGGGGTTCGATATTACGCACTTCTCCTAGCTTGAAGCGTTCTCGAGGCCACCCCTAACCCTTGAAGCGTTGTCGAGGCCACCCCAAACCCTAGAGAAGCAGCGCCGAGGCCACTAATATGATTCCTTATTGTGATTAGCTAGCTAGTTCTACGCTGGCACTAATATATCCATATCTGTCATGTTTGAATAATAATTGCCATGTTGTAAATATTTGTAGAAACTATGGACACCCCCGAGACGAAGCATAAGAAGCGTTGTTGAGGGACATAATCACAAGACGGAAGTGATGCCGCCTCCTCGATGATGTTTCTCAACGACAACGATGGTCCTGGAAGGAGAGGGTGAAGAAGCAGCTGGCTATGATTTACATGGTCCGATGACCCAATGCCGGTGCAAGAAGGAGAGGGTGAAGAAGTAGACCGTGAGGACGGCTCCGTGATCACCAAACCGAGTCCGCCAGTATATATATTAGTTAAGCTGTGCCGACTAGCTCGCCTTTGTTTTGGTATATATGTACACATATTAATTAAATCTCGCCTTTGTTCTTTTTCTAGCCCTCCGGATCGAGCACAACTTCGGTAAAGAGACGAGGCTCAAGAAAAGTAGATCTCGATGAAAAGTTTGAGATCATACAAATCACACGACGGCCAACCGATTGAACCCTACCGGACAAAGAAGGCATTTGTTGCTCAAGCGGGGTTACGGTTAGGGACAAGATCCCGATCAGCATCCACCAATGGTATAAGCCTCAAGAACGAAGACCCCGAGGTGTCTTGTGTCAATGATATGCAGAAAATGATCTTTGGACCGAGCTGAAGTCAAATTTTACCCTACCGCCAGAGGATGATCCGGAGAAGCCAAGAATAGAGCCATTAATCAAGTCTTTTGCTCTTAAGAAGATGGCAGAACTATTCAGGAATTGGAAGAAAGACCTCAATACGTATGTCGAAAAAATGAGACACCAGAATTCACGGGCAAATATGAGAAGATCAGAGATGATCGCCCGCATTTGTGGCCTACAAAGACATCGGAAAAGAGTAAAAGATGTCAGCGACAAACAAGAGAAATGCTGCGAAGAAGAAGCTTCACCATCGCACGGGTCGTGGTTACCTCACAGCCCGCCTAAGTGGGCCAAGGCTGAGAATGATCTTCTTGATAAAGGGATCGAACCGAGACAATGAACTGGCCGCACTGCTGTGCGGACTTGGTTCTTCGGGCCATGGATCCTTGGACCCTATAACGGGAAGTGCATTTGGACGGATTTAACAATTGGACATACCAGTCAAGAGGCTTAAGCATTATATCGAAGCAGCGCAGCAAGGGAAGTTCGCTCTGCATGGGAGAAGGACGAGCTCACAATGGCCCTCGAATCCCGAGCACCCGGACGGACACGAGGCACGCCAGTTCCGCTTCGTGGAAGGCTGGATTTCCGGACGCAGGGGGTTACAAAACCCATGAGAGGAGGAAGAAACTGGAGAAGAGCCTAATGCAGGCGCTGCACGAAAGGGTAATGGGGCTAGAGGAACGAGAAGAGGAACGAGAAGCAGCAGATCACAACAAACGACCGCCAAGCTTCCCCGGTTACCCCGCTTATCTCAGCGGAGAAGCAGCGTGGCTTCCACCGAGCTGCTTCAGCCAGAGCAGCATGCCTTGACGGCTCCTCGCCAGCTATCCCGTGGATGCTATCACGGATGCTGAAAGTTGCCACCTTATGGCGCAATGGAGCAATTTGAAGGTCAAGGCGGTTGTTGGCTCTGCTTATCCTACTAAACCCGACTCAACTTTTCACCGCCGCCGATTCCGTATGATATGCTAAGGTGATGGTCGATGAAATAACGGAGGATTTGAGGACCTCCGACTTGACCACCCTACCGGTGAAGGGGAGTATCGGCTGGGTTCTCGCTCAAGACTCCATGCCTATGGCGGAAGGATCTCATCAACCTTCCAACTGGACGCCTCCGCCTCCTCCTCCTCCTCCGGCGAGTTAGGGCACTCCGCCTCCTCCACCGCCTCCTCCTCCGGCGAGTGACGATCAGAGCACTCGGCCGGCTCCTTCTCCGGCGCGTGGCGGCACTCCATCTCCTTCTCCGCCTGCACATGGTCTTGGTTTTAATGGCCGTAGGTGGTGCTGTGCGGATAGCTGCTTGACCTTGACTGAACGGGAGGCGTGCGAGCGCGCGCAGGCTGACCGAGAGGCGTGCAAGCTATCCTCAAATGCGCAGGCTCATAGGGAAGCGTGCGAGCTGTACGCTGCGTAGGCTCACTGGGAAGCGAGCCCTTTGACTTCCATGGCCGCCCGTCTCGCTCACATCCACTCTATTAATGGCGTGCAAGCCGCAGTTTAATTCTCTTTTTAAATATAAAACACTCATCGCAAACGTTTTAGTTAGAACACCCGTATGCAAACCGACAGCTTCCCCAGGAAGCCACGAGAAAATGTGCCGAGCAGGATTTCTGCAGCTCTTGATTGCAAACGTTTTAGATAGAACACCTTAATGCAAAGTGAGAGTAGCACAGGATTTGTGCATCCCTTCAACGCAAACGGTTGTTTTGGATGACCTGTGGGCAACCACGTACAAACAATTTGGTAAGATTTGCATCTGTCACATTGGGTATGTAGCCATTTATCAAACTGGAAAGATTTACATTTGTTGATCTAGTGCGTTGCCATTTGTCAACCTTGTAACACTGCGATTTGTCAAAATATGCAGCTAGAAATTACCAGCACTATCTAATTTTTGCAACTAAAATTCAGTAATTAAGCATAGATTTCATTCATAGATTAAGAAGTCATTTTTAATTTATACAAATAGTTCAACTCGACAGCTGAACCGACCAAACTTTTCCCCAATTGTTGCCAACCACGTACTGAAATAGCTAGTTCAACTATATATACTAGCTAATTTTAAGTACGTTGTACAGTTCCACCACATCTTTAGTCAGATGAACTGAACAAAATAGCCCCTAAATACTACTACTACTGCGGAGGGCTTTGTACTACTCGGCTGCCTCACTCGCCGAAAGCGCCAAGAAGAGGCGGAGGAGGAGGAGCCTATCGACGAGCTGGGCAACCGCAATACGGTGCCTGCCGCTGTTGCAGCTTCAGCGACGCTCACCTCGAACGCCCTTTGCCGCTCCAGACGACCCCACTCGAAGTGGTGGTTCTCCTCGTAGATCTCCTGATTCCTCGCCTCTGAGGCGGCATGCGCAGCGGCCATGGTGGCGGTAAGGCTCTTTGCGTGCTCGATGAGGCGCTCCTCCTCCTCCCTCAGGAACTCAGCGTAGCGCGCAAGGTCGCTGACGCACGTGCGGGCATCCACCTCCGCCTCCCGCCTTCAGGCGGCAGGGGTGGAGCAGGTGATGACCCCGGTGGTCGACGGTGGGCTGGCGGACACGGCGGCCGACAACGGGTGGCAGCCACGACCACCACCTCCCGCCTTCGGGCCGCGGTGGCGGAGCGGGTGATGGCCACAATGGCCGGCAGTGGGGTGGCGGCCACAACAGCCACCTCCCGCCTTTCAGCCGTGGCGGCGGAGCTGGCGATGGCTCTGGCTTTCGACGGTGGTGTGTCGGCAACGGTGGCCGGAAATAGCTGCCAACGGGCAGCGGCGGCGGAGTGTGTGGTGGGTGTTCCGCGCACACCCAACAGGGACGCCACACGCACTACACTACGCCGGGGACTACGCCGCCGCCACGGTGTAGCCTCCCTGGTGGAGCTGTCCTCTGATGACGGCAGAGTGGCTGAGCGACAACGACGGACCGGTGCCATTGGCGATTGTGGGAGAAGTAGACGAGATAAGCTACATGGAGGGAGGGGAAAATGCGACGCAGGAATCGCCGGCCGTGAGGGTTTTTATAGCAGGCCGGTAAGCATTGGGATTTTGGGGGATTTCACCGAGTTGGGCGGGAAGCTTGCGCGGGAACGGGCTCACCGGCAATTCATTGGCGCCACTGTTTGGCCAAAACAACGTCCCCCGCGCGCTGCGCAAGCTTGCCCTGTAAGCCATCTGCAGCAGCGGGGTGACAAGACGTGCGAGAGGAGGACGAAAGGCCATGTACACATATGGTTAATAAAAAATGTTTGCGGTTTAATTACCTACTATAACACTGTCCTGGTTTATAAGTATGATTTAACTAATAAAATATGGATGCATGTCGCCAACGATTATATAGTTGGATTTGTACTTGAACATAGTTTCCAATTATATAATTTTTAAAACATGCATTAAAATTTTGTTGGTTAAATTTGAGGGAAAGTATGGCACGGAATATAAAGGAGACTATAGACTAGACGGAGGTGGTAGCACACGGCCGCTCTCTATGCAGCGACGCAACTGTCGGCCGGCTTGTAGGCGACCATTTCCTGCGTGTTCAACTGCTCTATTCGTGTGGTTGCTTGCGGTTCAGGCGGACGCGGCGCTCTGCTCGCGTCCCGCCGATCGCGCTCTGCTCTCGCGTCCCTCCGGGTGCTCTGCACTCATCCCTCCACACGCTGCCAGTGTTTGGGGCCGGCGCACGATCATGCACGATCATGTCCAAGCGGTTGCGCCGAGCGTGGCGCGACGATGCAGTTACCCGGTGCAAAACTGCCATGCGGACGCGCCGAGAATCCATGATGCCCGGCCCCCTTTTATTCCTGCAGCCATTTACCTTCATCTCTCGTCTCACACAACATAATAAACACACCCACGAGGACACAAACAGAAAGGACATCCAACGGTTCCAATGGCTCTCCCCGTGGTTCCAGTGGCGCTCCCAGCGGCCGACGACGACAACGGCGGGCAGTTCACCATGCATCACGTAGTGGACACCCACGTGTGGGGGAAGACCCTCTCGGTGGTGTACACGAACGATCTGGTCTCGGTGGAGAGCTCCATCCAAACTATGGAGCAGTTCCTTGCCGAGGACAAGTACCGAGTGGTCAGCTTCGACCTTGAGTACATCATCGGTCGTGTCGGGCACGATCAGAAGGTTGCTGTCACCCAGTTGTGCGTGCGACATGACGTCCTCATCTACCACTACCACCTTGCCACAAGGCCTTGCGAGCATTTCTCCAGGTTTATTAATAGCTCTGACTATAGTTTCCCCACACTGGACACCACCAACGATCTAAAAGCGCTCAAGGTTTCGGACTTGAAATGCCCGAATCTTGTCAACATCCAGCACCACTACAAGGTCTGGGGCAGCGACAAAAAGAAACTGAACTCCCTGGTTGACCTCGCCTCGGCCATCATCGACCCCTACTACGCGGAGATGAAGGAAGAGAGCAAGAAGGACAAGAACGCATGGCACAGTGTGTGGCATCAGAGACTAGATGAACAACATGTTAAGTACGCGGCCATGGACACGTACACAAGCTACGAGATGTACAGTCAGATCGTTCACATGAGGAACTGTCTTCCTGACCCAGACGAGGGATCAAGCCACATAGCAGTGGCGGGAGCGTCACAAGAAGTAGATGACTAGACGATCATTTCTCCTACTTTAGAATGCATGCAATTGTTTATTGAGGTGTGTGTGAATGATCTGTATAGTCACTTATGTAATTGGATTTTTATTTCAGTTATATATATATATATAGACACACATGTTATTCTACTATAGACAAAGCAATTCACACGACTTATTAGCAGCAACCGTCTGTGTTATTATTGGTCTTCGCACACATTTCTGATTACGGACCTGTTTGCAGCGTATCAACACACATCTTATTCAGTTGAACCGTTTCCATTGTGTTTCCTAATCACACGCAGTTCATCCCAGTGAACCATATGTTGTATATCGCACACGCCTTCATATGGCTACCCGTTTCTTTTGTTCCTACTCAACCCAAACAGTTAATTGAGTTGAACCGTATGCCCTTCATCGCACACGCAATTAAATTCTGAACCATGTTTGATGCATCTGTCATCGCAAACGTTTTGCCCCTTTTTTGACAGTTTTTTACACCATCTTTGCGATTATGGCATCACACAGAGTTTCGGCGAAGGGTCTCTGATCGTAGTGTCGCGTTTGGCACATCCTGCAGTAGTGACACGGCTAACAATTGTTGGTCTGTGTTCTTGCGGTGCCCCCCACATACATACACACACGCACACACACGCACACACACACACACACACACACACATAAACACTATTCTGATCACGGAATCAGAATAATATTCTGATCACAACCTGAACTGCCAGAGTAACGAGCTTGAACTTCCCTCTGTACGAACCCGACCTTTGGGCTATCTTCGCAACCATGCCTTCTACCGTGAGTTTTTCTGATCATTCGTGTTGTTTGTGATGTTAGTGTAATGTGGACATGTTTTTTAGAATCCAAATGCTTGTTTTGATTTGGAATCTAGCACGTTGGCGGATTTGCTCTCGGGCGGTGATGAACATGGGTCTGTTGCAAGTTTTTTGCATGTACTGGATGTTCTAGAATATCTAACAGGATGAGAATTGGGTTTAGGTATGAGTTTACTGCATGTTTTGTTGTTATTTTTGAACGAATTCAATTTGGTGTTCCGCCGCCTCTGTTCTTCGTCCGCGGGAGTGGTTCCGGCCGCTGTTGTAGATTTGTAGTTTTGCTGTTCAAATTGGCGGCGGATTTGCATGCATTAGTGAGACAGAATGCTGCCCATGTTGTTAATTTGATTATGCGGGCTCATACAAATCGAAATCCGGCGATTGTATCTTCTGCCTCCCGCTGTGCTTTTCTGTTCGAGGGACAACATGATGAGAATCACTTTCTTGTTTATCTGGAGCATGATGACGTTCGAAATGGTGGTTAAATCCTTCCCGCTTTCTTAATTTGATTTGGCCGGCTCTTCATTTTGAAAATGTGGATTGGACCTTCTGCCTCCCGCCGTGGTTTGTTGTTCGAGCGGGCAGCTTGATGGCGGATCATTTTTTGATGTTTAATCTGGAGTATGACGATGTTCGAAATGGCTTTTGACGTGTTGGAATTTAGCCAAACGAATAAATCTGGGAACCAAATTTGTTCGGGGTTGTTGTTTCAATCATTTTACGTTCTGTTGTACAAGCTGGACTGCTATAACATTCGTAGTTGAACTTCTGTGCTCTTTACGCATGCTTTTAGGAGATGAGGCAATACAATATAGTCTGTTGCTGTTGTTGTATAAAAAATCAAGTATGCTTTATGTTGTTGACTGTCGTCATGTGTGTAAGTGTGGAGCTGGACCACAGACACATGCATCCTCTTTTCCTTTATTCTATGTTTTGGGATAGTTTTTTGATCATCCACTATCTTCAGTAGAAGCTGGACTTCTTTTTTTATTAATGGTTGAACTTCTGGTTTTCCACATTGCATTCCACATTTGCAAGGCGAAGGTGCATGGTGCTCTATATTTTCTTTGTTTTTTTTTTGTAATTTTAATTCTTCAGATGTTCGTTTAAACTTTGTCTTGTGAGCAATCATGGGATTAGCCCAAGTATGCATGCACTTTTTCTAGATCATCTAAGGGTCGTTGTACAAGCTGGACTTCTATGTTGTTCATACGTGAACTTCTGCTTTTCCTTCTTTGCAAGGTAATGCAGCAAGTCCTCTTTATTTCTTTCTTTTTTATGTTATTTTTAATTCTTTGCATTGGTTTGGATTTTTTTTGACTTAGTCCCATGAGCAACCATGAAATTGGCCGATGGATATGCTTATATTTTTTATTTTTCTAGTATGTTTTTGTAGTTATAATAGTAGTTGGACTTCACTAAATAACGATCCTGAACTTCTGTATGACAATCGTTTTTAACATGTTAATTTGAGGTTTTGCAAAACCCCAAACTTCTATATCTTCACTATTTGAACTTCTTATTTATAATTTTGTTTGTTATTTTTGGATTTAAATATTTGTAGACATTGAAATCGGCATTGCCCCTATTGACAAATGCGGTAGCGCGAGGCCGAGCAGGGGGGAAGGGGGGGGGAGGGACCCCCTCCCCTCCCCCTGCAAGGCCAAGACAAGAACGAGCCGGAACACGCCGCGTCATCGCATGCGGAGGCGAGTCCGTCACATCCGTGACCCCACTATCTATCTTAGGGGTGTGGCTCTAGGGTGCGTGCGGTGGGGGTGGAAACAGAATAACCGCATTGCGTCCTGTTAAAACCTAGCGCGTAGCAATGCGGTAGCGTGAGGCCGAGCAAGGGGAGAGGAGGGACCCCCTCCCTCCCTTGCGAGGCCGAGACAGAACGAAGCCGGAGAAGCGACGACGCGGCGTGCCGCGTCGTCGCAAGCGGCGGCGAGTCCGTCACATCCGTGACCCCACTATCATCTTATGGGTGTGGCTCTGGGTGCGTGCGGTGGGGGTGGAAACAGAATAAGCGCATTGCGTCCTGTCAAAACCTAGCACGCACCAAAGCGGTAGCGGGAGGCCGAGCAGGGGGGAGGGGGATCAGGACCCCCTCCCCTCCCCCTGCGAGGCCGAGACAGGAACGAGCCATGCGGAGGTGAGTCCATCACATCTGTGACCCCACTATCTATCTTAGGGGCGTGGCTCTGGGGTGCGTGCGGTGGAGGTGGAAATAGAATAACTGCATTGCGTCCTGTCAAAACCTAGCGGGTAGCAATGCGGTAGCGCGAGGCCGAGCAGGGGGAGGGTGGTCGGGACCCCCTCCCCTCCCCCTGCGAGGACGAGACAGGAACGAGCCGAAGCAGGCGACAACGCGGCGTGCCGCGTCGTCGCATGCGGAGGCGAGTCTGTCACATCCGTGACCCCACTATCTATCTTAGGGGTGTGGCTCTGGGGTGCGTGCGGTGGGGGTGGAAACAGAATAACCGCATTGCGCATGTCAAAACTAGCGCGCAGCAATGCATATGCCTTGAGTTTCCTTCATCTGTTATTGTACTTGAACTTCTTCTTTTTGTTTCTTAGTGTTTATTTATTCATATGCCTTTACTTCTTTGATTATAGTACTTGAACTTTTGTTCTTTATTTTTTGAACTTCTTTCTCTTGTTTTTTTAGGTGCATATTTGTGTATGTATTTTTCTTCCCTTGGTAGTGTATTTGCCATCAATTTTAGTTTTAAGGATATCAGTAGTGTTGTTGTGTGATCTTATCTCATTATAATAGATGCATTTAAAAGGTGCATTCATTTATCTATGGATGTATTTACTTTTTTAGCCGTTGGGGGCTAAAACTGTAATTTTACCAGTGCTGCAACACCCATGACAAAGAGGCATCAAGTGCCCATCTCCCTCTCCACCACCTGTCAGAAAACCCCTCTCCCCCTGTCGCTCGCTCTCTTCCCCCTCTCCGTCGCTCCGCTGCCTTCGTCCCCTCCAACTCCCCCCGATTTCTCCGCCACTGTCCCCTGCCCTCGTGAGTGGAGTAACCGGCACACGCCCCCGCTCCTATTTCTCCCGCACGCCCCGCTCTCCCTCGCCCAGCCCGCTCTCTTCTGCTCTGAAGCGAGGGCGGCAACTGCCTGCGTGGTTCCAAGGTGCGTGTGGCGTCGTGGGGAGTGGAAGAACCGTCGCGGATTCATGCCTGCGGGGGTCGTTTGGAGAGGTACAAATGCTGCCCCCTAATGCTTGCTTTTAGTTTCGCCAGATCTGTTGAGGCCTGCCTGTTTCTTCTGTGTGCTCTCGCGTCTGCCTCCTACCCCCTTCTTCTGATGGTTTGGTGGGAGATTTGGTAGGGTTCTTGTGCTTGTGGTGGTTGGATTGCATTCCCCCATGGTCAGATTTGTTTGTGAGATGCTTGTGTGTGCTATTTCTCCCTTCAGACTTGTGTTGATTTCATTTCCGCTTTGTTGATTTTAGCAGTCAGATGCATGTAAGAGAGGGTGTGGTGTGATGGTTGATGCTGGATCTAATGTATCTAATTCCATTAGTGATGTGGATTTCGAAGTCTAGATTATGTCTGTGACATTCTAGTTAGTTTATGGATACATTTTTTGTTGTGCTTGCCTAGATGTGCTACTGTTCATCTTTTCATCTTGTTGGTATGTTCTAGTTGTTTCATCCTAGGGTTTGATTCAGTTTCTTTTTGTATTTTGTTGTATGATTTTCTACTTGCTAACTATATGCAATCAATCCCCTGTTTTTAGCAGGTTGTTCTAGTGTTTGGAGTTGCATTGATCAAGGCGGTTGTGTTGTCATGGCTTCAAAACCTTCTCCAGGTATCTTAATGTAGTTGGATCTTGTATTTTAAATAGCAGTATTCTTATATATGTCTGCCCATATCTTCACTTAGTTTTCTTGTTGGACCGCCATTCTTAATATTGTGAACTTCTAACAAAGGTTATGTGTATGCATTTTACCCTTAGTTTGAGTTAGTGGAGTGTTGCTTACTTTTTAGTTGATGATTTGCAGGTGAAACTATGTCACCAAGTGTTGTTGGACTTCTCGAATGTTTCATATTTATAGTGTGTATCTTTGTTTTTTTTGTTATCATGTTCATGGTATTGATATTTAGTTTGCCTGTGAAATACTATTTGTTATCATGCTACATCTTTTTTATGTGCTACTTTCTTGGGTCACATAGTTGAACTTCTGGTTTTAATTATTGTTGTTTATAAAGAAATTTGGTTGAACTTATGTTATGAACATTTTGTTTTACTGCTTTGTTATATATTATTGAACTTATGGACATTCATCTTATATGTAGTAGCCCCTCTGGTGTAGATTGTTTTTATATTTAGTATGTAAATTTTAGATTGATTGTTGTGTTTACTGGTTTGTTAGGTATTGTTGAACTTCTGGGTATTGTTTGCTGCTTTGTTAGGTATTGTTGAACTTCTAGGTATTGGACATTGGTGTAGGATTGCGGGTTAGAACTCAGCTGCCTTTTTACTTGCATTTTTTGTAGTTGGTGATGAGTTGAATAGTTCTGAAAATATGCCTGCGATCTAGATGGAGCTTCAGAAGTTAATACTGATGCTCCAATATCTGATGTGGCTAAATCACCCATTATTCCTTTGACTGTGATTGCCGAGGTTGCTTCGAGCCTTGAGAATTTTTCAAGCCTCGAGGATCTTGCTTCTGCAGCTCTTGCTTCACCTAGTATGTGAAACCCCTTTTCTTTTCATTTTAAATTCTTGAGCCATGTTTTTTTAACTTGTTCCCGTCGGTTGTTTTTGTTTTTGTTTTTGTTCCTGACTTTTTTTTTATTTTTTTTATTTTTTGTGTTCTTTGCAGATGTGTCCGCAGAGGAGGAAGCTGTGAACACCATCAACGATGTTCTATCTAAGCTGGATTTATCAGAAAACCCTGTTGCTGCTGAGCAGGGGGCTCCGTCAGTCGAAGGTTGTGATTCCGTTCCGAATCCTCTATGCTCTCTTCAGATGTCAGAGACGCAGTCGCAGTCTGTTGATGGCACTGAACCTGTTGCGCAACCTGAGGATGTGCCTCTTCAGCTTCTTTTGGAGGACCAACATAAGAGGAAGAAGCAAGAAGATTTTGACAAGAAGAGGGCGGCCCGCCCTCAAAAAGGTTCTGATGTTCCTAGATCTGTTCATGTGGCTGAGCTCACGGTTAAGGAAGACGTGTCGTCTGGCAGTGATGGCACGGTTGTCCCTGTTAAGAACAAAATCAAGAAGACCGCTGCAAGGAAGCATGTAGTTGGTGAAGTTACTCCTCGGAGGAGCCCACGTGTTTCAAGGCCTGCAGAAGTTGCTGAAGATGAAGGGCTAGGACTCGGTGGTACGCCACGCTGTAGTCCTCGTGTGCTTGCCACTGCCGTGCCTACACCTTCTCCGCTTGGTGCTGGTGCATCTGGTAAGGGGAAGAAATGCGGCGTCAAGCGCAAGGTTCCACCTGCAAAGGTCAACAAGGGTGAGAAGAAGCGTTCTCGTGTTAATCCAGAGGACAAGGATGTTGCTGATTTCAATGCTGATGACAAGGACGACGACGATGATGATGCTGCCGCTAGTCAGGTATGAATGTCTCATGTTTACCACTTTTTAGAGCATTTGTTGCTATTGTTGTAGTTTTTGTGTTCATAGCACTGCCTTGGCGTACATAGCTGACCTTCTGCTTCATATTCTGCTTTGCTTTTTATGGTATTACTGCCTTTGTGTACATAGTTTAACTTCTGAATATATACATGAATAAATTAGCTTAACTTGTTAGTATACATGTTTGATTACTGCCTTGGTTTACATGGCTGAACTTCTGCTTTGTAAATTTCCAACATTTTGAAAGCATATTTACTTCTGGTCATACATGATTGTACTGCCTATGTAGACATAGTTGGAGTTTTGAAATGTACTACGTATGTAGGCATTAGTGGAATTTTGGTGAAGCTTGTGTATCTCATTGTTCTGCCTTTTTTCCTTGTCGTTGCATTTTTTTCATTATCAACTTGTGGAGTGGCCTGAGAGGAGGAAGAGAGGAGGCAAAGCACCCGAAGAAGGTGGCCAAGGAGGAGGTGAGGCAAAACGTTTTAACAAGATGGTTCGCTGCTCACTAGGAGAGGTCAATACGTGTGCGAAAATGCTACAACCTAGGCACAAGATGAGGGTTATCAAGGCTGGTTTTGGTTGTGTGTTTGACTTGAAGGTTGATTCCAACATTTCTCGTCCTTTGATGGGCAACATCTACACGAGGATTGACCCTACAACCATGATTCGGACATGGGTGAGGAGAACAAGGTTTTATGACACAAGTGATGCTATTCACCATCTGCTTGGATTCCTCAAGGTAATCGTACCCCTCCTAGGCCCTCGAATGATGGTTTCGATGATGCTGTTATGAGGTTGAAGGGCAAGCTTGGGTATGCTAGGAGTGACGACATCAAGACAAAGGATCTGCGGAATATCCTCGCGGAACTTGTGAAGGATGAGACGAAGGATGATCTTGCTCTGCACGTGTTTTACCTTATTGTTTTCATGAAGGTGGTTATCCCTAGGACGTCTACATGAGTGTCCAGGGAGGCAGCAATGGCTGAGAATCTTGTGTTTGAGGATATAGTAGATATGGACTACTACCAGTTGGTTGTTGAAAATATTCGGAGTGCTGTTGTTAGGTATCAGCAAGGTACTAGCAGAGGAAAAAGATGTCACAGGTTGTGCCATCGCGCCGCTTCTTATGTATCTGGACTACCTTATCATTGGCAAGACGCCTAATATTGAAATGAGGACCCCGCGCATCAATTTCATGGATCTGGTCAAGCCTCTTGAGCTTGCTGCGGCTGACTTGGTCAAGAAAGGTGATGATGACCCAGCCAACTGGGTGTTTGGGAAACTGCCTGTGAGTGTTTGTACGCATCACTCTTTCCTGTGTAGTTTAACTTGAACTTCTGGTACTGTCTTCTATATTTTTCTTCCCATATTCCTTTGTTTGTTTTCTGACGCATTGACTTTTGGTTTTGTATGCAGTGGAAGACATAGGCTGAGGTTGTGTTCTTTAGGGTTATCGAACGTCCTGTTCTAACTATGCCTCATGTCGTCGGCCTAGGAAGTCGAACTTCCCCAAGATTTGAATTCTCCCGGGTTGTTAATACTCGTGCCCTCCTATAGATCCAGGAGGTTCTTCTGCCCGTGTGAGTGCTGCAGGTGGCGTGTCTTCCGAGAATTTGTTTGAAGCTGCCAATATTTCCCTGGGTACGATTGACGGTCTTGTTGAAACCGTTTGTGGGGATTTGGCCCGTGTTCCGTCAACTGTTGAGCGTCTTAGTCGCGTTGATGGGATTCTTCCTCCCGGACATTGTTTTGATGCTAATTCTTCGAAGGAGGTTTTGTCAATTGAAGCTAGATTTCTTGAAGAGCTTCATCAGAGCACTTCCCACCTTCGTGCTAGCTTTGGGCTGTTCAAGGAAATGCAGGATGCTTGTTGCAAGCGTTTTGAAGATGAGGCAAGTGTTGTTGTGAGTCAGATTCAGAGGCAGGATTCTGTTCGTTTGGGTAATGAAGGAGGCCGCGTGGAGCATACCAAAGAGGTAAACTTATTCTGTTCATTGTTAGCTTTCAGTTATTACTGTTTTTAGTCATAGGTGGCCCTTATTGATTTCATGTGCCGTAAACTTTTAGTTTTTAGTACTAGTGTTTCCTAGTTGACCTTCTCTATTTATTGCACCTGAACTTCATGGTCTACAGCACTTGAACTTCTGTAGTTTCCCTAACTGGCCCTTTTTTGTTCCCTTTTGTGTTAGAGTAGTTTTATATCTGACCTGTTATGTTTAGTGCATTTGGACTTCCATTATGTGTCAGTGGTCATAGCTGACCTTCTATGATTATGTAATGTGAACTTCTGCTGATTAGGTATTTTTGTTCTACATGAATTTGTTTGTAGGCTGTTGATGATGGTACTAGGGTTGAGGAGGATGTTTTACCTGTGCATGAATCTTCTCCTATGCATGAACCTGCCCAACTGCTCCCTCTAGTGAGGTATTGGTTGATGAGGTTCATGCCAGTGAAGATAAAGTACCATTTTTCTTGTCCATTTGTCTCATTTTTTAATTTACTTGTTTGTGCATTTTATCACTATGTGCCCCTTTTGTAATGACTTTCTGTTCTTGCTACAGATTGATGATGGTAGTGTTCCTCCAGAGAAGGTTGCACACAAGTCCTTGTCAGGCACCGGCTGCTCCGACGGGGTGGTCCCAACTGAACCTGAGTCGTCCAATGGCGCCAAGTTTCAAGTCGAGCAGGAAAGACAATCGAGGTTTCAAGTCGAGCAGGCAAGACAGTGAGGGTTCGATGTCGAGGTGGCAAGACAACCGAGATATCATTTTGGAGAAAGATCCCGTTGAGGCTGCTGTTGAGACTGGTGGTAGTGCTGCTGCAAGCCCGGAGAAGTCTCCTGCAGCAGAGCCATCAGTTGATGTTGATGATGTTCAAACACAACCAATAGTTTTTGATGTTTCAGATTCTCCAGCTGCTCCTGGTGTCCTTCCCGACGACGCTGCAATGTCTACTGGAGATAACGATGAAGAAACTGAAAGCGATAGCTATGGAGAGGAGGTTGATCACTCCAGTGCTGCCACTGGTCTAGGCAAGAATCCATGAAGAGAGGAGCATGCTTATCTCTTCTTTCCCCATCCCCGTCCCTTTTGTTTGTTTTTGTCCATGATATCCCTGTGAACTGTCTGTGTGGTGCAAGTTGAACTTCTTATTTATTGCTTTGTCGTGTGGGTTGTAAATAAAGTTAAGTGAACCTGTTTTCTATGTGGGGCAAGGTTTGTAATGCATGGGTTGTGATGTTTATGATCCTGTGGTTTTACCTTCTCTGGTGTAGCAGCTGATATGTGATTGTGTTTGAATGTTGTGCTTGAATGTTGCTATTAAATAAACTGTCGTGAATCTATGTGCTTGAGTGTTCCTCTTAATTTCTATTTCTTTTTGCTGAGAAGATAGTTACCTTGCTGTCGTCTGAAAGAAGGTTGATGACTTTTATTTCAGTGTAACTAGGCTTAAGAATAATCGTTCCAAGAGGTGAGTGCAGCTGGTCAATATTTACATCCATCTACCCCCTGTGAACTGTCTCTGGTTTCATACCTGAACTTCTTCACTCTATGTTGCTGAACTTCTGTTTTTGTTCTCTGGTGCGGAACTTTTGACCTTTTGTACTGTACTGCCTGTTGTGATATAGCTGAACTTCGCTTGTATGTGTTATGAACTTCCTGAGTTCCTGATGCTGAACTTGTTTTACTTTCTATTGCTTGTTTTAGATCAATGATTATGTTTCAAAACAAGGAGTGTGAAGCTTCTGCTGAAGATGTCGCAATATCTTTTGCTCCTCATGGAATGCTTCGATGTCATGTGGCTGAGGTTGCACTCTACTGCTCTACTGTCTACGTGCGAAGTACTAGGGATCGGATAAACTCATCCTGCCGTATTGGGTTTGTGTAAGTCAACCATATAGTGATTTCTTTTCTGTTTTGCTCCTTATCATTTTAGTTAAAACTTGTTTGTCTCATTTTTTATTTTCATATGTTGGTGTTGTCTGCATTATTTTAGGACAAGATTTTCAGAGGTCAATTTGATTCCCGTGTGAGGAAATACCTCTTCACGAGTGGCCCAGATAGGATGGGTGCACATGATTCAGTATGCAATATTTTTTTTCTTTGCCTCTGTATTAGTTTTGCACTGCGACCCATTGTGTTAATATTGTTTTATTTTTCTTTTTACCGTTTGATATTAATTCTCAGTTTTTAATGATTCGTGTGTTTATGTTGCTTCAGGTTGTTTTCCCCACTTTTGACTCGCCTGAGATTTCTGTTTCCATGGGTGGTGTTGGTCATTGGGTTTCGATATTTCTTGACCTGAAGAATTCAAGGTCCCAGCTTCTCGACTCCTATTATTGACCAGACGATGACTGTGCGGTACGCCTGTTTCGGCGGATGACTGATAACATCAAGAAGCTTTGGAGCGATGCTAGCAACGACAGGGAGACTCCCTTCAGTCCTCTTACAATCGACCATTTCCCTCTGGATTGGATTGATGTCCCCCAGCAGACTAACAAGTATGAGTTCCACTTTTCTCTTTATCACTTATGTTTATCTAGAGTTGTACTTAATCTATGTCATGTTTTATTCGTTGCTTTCTTTTTCTGTTCTAACACTATTCTTTTTCTGTGTTTGATGGCAGTATCGACTGTGGTTTCTTCATGCTTACGAATGTTAATTTGTATCATGATGGGGTTCTTGCAAATTATTCCCATGATAATATCTTGGATATCAGGAAGACGTGCCTGTACTCAATCGCTTCTTCTAACCTGTTTGAGACAGACTTCCAAGCTCTGTTTGGCTACTACACATGAAAGTCTTGGAACTTGGACTGCTTACCTGCATTGCATCTTTTATTCTACCTGAACTTCATATTTTCTTTGAACTTGAACTTCTGCTTGAGATCTGGCTGGGCTGCTGGTTTCAGATGGAGAGGAGCATTTCTTGTACATGAACTTCATTTCTATCGTTTTTATTTTGCTTGTGTGTTTTGTTTCAGTAATTTCTTTCCTTCCATTGCTAACTTGGACATGAGCATTTCTTCTACTTGAACTTCAGAGATGATGCCTTTCTATGGTTTTGTTAGATGTAGTTGAATGTTTTCCAATTCATCGGTTTATCTTGAACTGTGCCTTTGGTTGTGCCTGAACTTCATTTAGTTTTTTAATGCAACTATTTTTTTAGGTCAGCTTGAGTAGTAATCATGTCACCTGTATTAGTTGGACTACACTTTGTGTTGTTCCTGAACTTCAATTATATTTAATGGTGATGTTTTCTCTTCCTTTTCTTTGACATTGGATCCGTTGGACTTGACCGATTACCACTACTCATTCCTCGGGTCACAGGAATACCAGCCTAGGGAGTAATCGATGAGTACAGCTCCGATAGAAGATGATAGACCTCGAACCCTTATTCCTTCCAAGTTGGGGAAGTGGGCTGGTGTTATTCGTGGTACTCCAAAAACCCCTTGCTCCAGGAAGGTTGGTTCAGTCGAAGCAGCCGAAGCAGAAGTGATTTCGTCCGATGATGATTTTGAGAAGATTGCTTACCCAAAGAATGGTAAATCTGTTGCTGGTACTATTGCTGGGACAGGTGGGAAGAATGCTGTCATAACCAGGAGAAAATCGGCAGTTGAGTGTGGCAGCATAACTTCCTCCAAGAGAGCATTAAGATTGCCTTTGAAGTGGCGTTCTGATGTCGCTCCCCTAAAAAATACAGTTACCTTCATCTATCCGAGGCCCGGAAGTTGAAACAGTGTGTGCTTAGTGAAGACGGTCTAGAGAAGTATTCTGAGTGAGTTTTATTTTTTCTTAACTTTGTTGCTGCCAGAGATGCTACTTTGTGTCTGAACTTCTGTTGTTGTAGTTTGTGGACTTCTGTTCATTTCTCCCTTGCCTTGGAGTTATATTGTTTGAACTGCCGTTGTTGTAGAATGTGGACTTCTGTTTCATCCCTCCTTGCCTTTTGAGTTATAGTGTCTGAACTTCTGTTTGTTGTTGTATCTAAACTTCTAATATTTTTCCCCATCCTTTTAAATCTGCAGCACAAGCTATTGCATGTTTACCATCCCTGGGAATGTGATTGACCTCACAGGACATGTCCTTTATACCCTTTTAGGTGAAGGAAAGCAGATGGAAGGAGACATAATGGATTATCTCATAAATTTGTGGAAGGATAAGCCGGAGACCTCTGAGATATTCTCTTGTGCTAACAGGGTTGTACTTAGTCCCTACTTCATACAGGTTTTAGTTCTTTCGCAAGGAAGAAGACCTTCTTAACGCAAAGCTGGTTAGGTTTTCATAACTCTTGCTTTTTTTTAATTTTATGTACATCGTTTTGTTGAGTTTGTCAAGAAGTTTTGTTCATCCCGGTTGTTCAATACATATGCTTTATAGTTTGTATTCACCGTTCCTTTCATTCTTGGCAGGTTTTTTTGATACTATTCAAGCCAATTGGCACAATGGTGCCTACAATGTGTATGTGGTGAATAGATATCGTGGGAGCATTGGCATCCTTGATTCACTTCCTTACAGTAATATGGAAACGTCACGAACAAGTTTCCACGGGGACTGCCAAAATATCGTGAGTGTTTCTTAGCCTGAACCTCCTTTCATATTCTCTTGTTTCACACGAAGTTTATTATGCCTTCTGTTGAGAAAACATGTTTCTGTCTCTATTGTGGTAATACTGCTTGAACTGACTATCATTTGACAGTTGAACTTCTGCTATTTGTTCAGCTGGATCTTATGCAAGTGTTGCTTCTTATGTACCTGAACTTAACTATTTTGGTTAACATGTTTTTAACTTCATCTTATTTTGTTATTTCTAGCAGATCAAGAGATTTGTTGGGTTGCTCGAGGAGGTGTACGGTAAGGCTGCGTACAAAGCGAGCAAGCAGCTGATGTCTACTACACAACCTTCTTCTTGTAGACGTTGTTGGGCCTCCAAGTGCAGAGGTTTGTAGGACAGTAGCAAATTTCCCTCAAGTGGATGACCTAAGGTTTATCAATCCGTGGGAGGCGTAGGATGAAGATGGTCTCTCTCAAGCAACCCTGCAACCAAATAACAAAGAGTCTCTTGTGTCCCCAACACACCCAATACAATGGTAAATTGTATAGGTGCACTAGTTCGACAAAGAGATGGTGATACAAGTGCAATATGGATGGTAGATATGGGTTTTTGTAATCTGAAAATATAAAAAAAGCAAGGTAACTAATGATAAAAGTGAGCGTAAACGGTATTGCAATGCTAGGAAACAAGGCCTAGGGTTCATACTTTCACTAGTGCAAGTTCTCTCAACAATAATAACATAATTAGTCATATAAAAATCCCTCAACATGCAACAAAGATTCACTCCAAAGTCACTAATAGAGGAGAACAAACGAAGAGATTATGGTAGGGTACGAAACCACCTCAAAGTTATTCTTTCTGATCGATCTATTCAAGAGTCAGTAGTGAAATAACACGAAGCTATTCTTTCCGTTCAATCTATCATAGAGTTCGTACTAGAATAACACCTTAAGACACAAATCAACAAACACCCTCATGTCACCTAGATACTCCAATGTCACCTCAAGTATCCGTGGGTATGATTATACAATATGCTTCACACAATATCAGATTAATCTATTCAACCAACACATAGAACCTCAAAGAGTGCCCCAAGGTTTCTACCGGAGAGTCAAGATGAAAACGTGTGCCAACCCCTATGCATAAGTTCACGAGGTCACGAAACCCGCAATATGATTACTAAAACATACATCAACTGGATCACGTGATATCCCATTGTCACCACAGATAAGGACATGCAAGACATACATCAAGTGTTCTAAAATCCTTAAAGACTCAATCCGATAAGATAACTTCAAAGGGAAAACTCAATCCATTAGAAGAGAGTAGATGGGGAGAAACATCATAAGATCCAACTATAATAGCAAAGCTCGTGGTACATCAAGATCGTACCATCTCAAGAACACGAGAGAGAGAGAGAGAGATCAAACACATAGCTACTGGTACATACCCTCAGCCCCGAGGGTGAACTACTGCCTCCTCGTCATCGAGAACGCCGGGATGATGAAGATGACCACCGTTGAGGGTTCCCCCCTCGCAGGTGCTTAACAGGTCCGATTGGTTTTTGGTGGCTACAGAGGCTTGCGGCGGCGGAACTCCCGATCTATTCTGCTCCCCGATGATTTTAGGGTATATGGACATATATAGGCGAAAGAAGTCGGTCAGGGGAGCCACGAGGGGCCCACGAGGCTGGGGGCGCGCCCAGGGGGGCAGGCGCGCCTCCCTACCTCATGGGCACCTCGAAGCTTCCCTGACGTCTACTCCAAGTCTCCTGGATTGCTTCCGTTCCAAAAATAACTCTCCCAAAGGTTTCATTCCGTTTGGACTCCGTTTGATATTCCTTTTCTTCGAAACACTGAAATAGGCAAGAAAATAGCAATTTGGGATGGGCCTCTGGTTAATAGGTTAGTCCCAAAAATAAATATAAAAGTGTATAATAAAGCCCATAACCATCCAAAACGGATAATATAATAGCATGGAACAATCAAATATTATAGATACGTTGGAGACGTATCAGCATCCCCAAGCTTAAATCCTGCTTGTCCTCGAGTAGGTAAATGATAAAAACAGATTTTTTTTATGTGGAATGCTACCTAACATATTTGTCAATGTAATTTTCTTTATGGTGGCAAGAATGTTCAGATCCATAAGATTCAAGACAAAAGTTTAATATTGACATGAAAACAATAATACTTCAAGCATACTAATAAAGGAATCATGTCTTCTCAAAATAACATGGCCAAAGCAAGCTATCCCTACAAAATCATATAGTCTGGCTATGCTCTATCTTCGTCACACAAAATATTTAAATCATGCACAACCCCGATGACAAGGCAAGAAATTGTTTCATACTTTTGATGTTCTCAAACTTTTTCAGCTTTCACGCAATACATGAGCGTGAGCCATGGACATAGCACTATAGGTGAAATAGAATGGTGGTTGTGGAGAAGACAAAAAGGAGAAGATAGTTTCACATCAACTAGACGTATCAATGGGCTATGGAGATGCCCATAAATAGATATCAATGTGAGTGAGCAGGGAGTGCCATCCAACGTATGCACTAGAGCTATAAGTGTATGAAAGCTCAAAAGGAAACTAAGTGGGTGTGCATCCAACTCGCTTGCTCATGAAGACCTAGGGCATTTTGAGGAAGCCCATCATTGGAATATACAAGCCAAGTTCTATAATGTAAAATTCCCACTAGTATATGAAAGTGACAACATATGAGACTCTCTATCATGAAGATCATGGTGCTACTTTGAAGCACAAGTGTGGTAAAAGGATAGTAGCATTGCCCCTTCTCTCGTTTTCTCTCATTTTTTTTGTTTTTTTGGGCCTTCTCTTTTTTTATGGCCTCATTTTTTATTTTTCTTTTATTTGGGCTTCTTTGGCCTTTTTTTTGTCCGGAGTCTCATCCCGACTTGTGGGGGAATTATAGTCTCCATCATCCTTTCCTCACTGGGACAATGCTCTAATAATGATGATCATCACACTTTTATTTACTTACAACTCAATACTTAGAACAAAATATGACTCTATGTGAATGCCTCCGGTGGTGTACCGGGATATGCAATGAATCAAGAGTGACATGTATGAATGATGAATGGTGGCCTTGCCACAAATACAATGTAAACTACATGATTATGAAAAGCAATATGACAATGATGAAGCGTGTCATAACAAACGGAACGATGGAAAGTTGCATGGCAATATATCTCAGAATGGCTATGGAAATGCCATAATAGGTAGGTATGGTGGCTGTTTTGAGGAAGGTAAATGGTGGGTTTATGGTACCGGCGAAAGTTGCGCGGTACTAGAGAGGCTAGCAGTGGTGGAAGGGTGAGAGTGCGTATAATCCATGGACTCGACATTAGTCATAATGAACTCACATACTTATTACAAAAATCTATTAGTTATCAAAACAAAGTACTACGCGCATGCTCCTAGGGGGATAGATTGGTAGGAAAATACCATCGCTCGTCCCCGACCGCCACTCATAAGGAAGACAACCAATAAATAAATCATGCTCCGACTTCATCACATAATGGTTCACCATACGTGCATGCTACAGGAATCACAAACTTTAACACAAGTATCTCTCAAATTCACAACTACTCAACTAGCATGACTCTAATATCACCATCTTCATATCTCAAAACGATCATAAGGAATCAAACTTCTCGTAGTATTCAATGCACTTTATATGAGAGTTTTTATCATATCCCTCTTGGATGCCCATCATATTAGGGCTAAATTCATAACCCAAGAAAATTACCATGATGTTTAGGACTTTCAAAATAATATAAGTGAAGCATGAGAGTTCATCTATTTGTTCAAAATAAAACCACCGTCGTGCTCTAAAAATTTATAAGTGAAGCACTAGAGCAAATGACAAACTACTCCGAAAGATATAAGTGAAGATCAATGAGTAGTCGAATAGTTATGCAACTATGTGAAGACTCTCTAATATTTAAGAATTTCAGATCTAGGTATTTTATTCAAACATCAAGCAAAAAAAGAAAATAAAATTACGCTCCAAGCAAAACACATATCATGTGGTGAATAAAAATATAGCTCCAAGTAAAGTTACCGATGAACGAAGACGAAAGAGGAGATGCCATCCGGGGCATCCCTAAGCTTAGGCTCTTGGTTATCCTTGAATATTACCTTGGGGCGCCTTGGGCATCCCCAATCTTAGGCTCTTGCCACTCCTTATCCCATAGTCCATCGAATCCTTACCCAAAACTTGAAAACTTCACAACACAAAACTCAACAGAAAACTCGTAAGCTTTGTTAGTATAAGAAAATAAAACCACCACTTAGGTACTGTTGTTAACTCATTCGAAATTCATATTGGTTTAACATCTACTGTATTCCAACTTCTCTATGGTTCATACCCTTCGATACTACTCATAGATTCATCAAAATAAGCAAACAACACATAGAAAACAGAATCTGTCAAAAACAGGACAGTCTGTGGTAATCTGTCTCAAACGTATACTTATGGAACTCCAAAAAATCTGAAATAAATTGGTGGACCTGAGGAATTTTTCTATTAATAATCTGCAAAAAGAATAAACTTAAAAGCACTCTCCAGTAAAAAAAGGCAGCTAATCTCGTGAGCGCTAAAGTTTCTGTTTTTTACAGCATGATCATAAAGACTTCACCCAAGTCTTCCCAAAGGTTCTACTTTGCACAAACACTAATTAAAACATAAAACCAAATCTAACTATAAGATAGATAGATTATTTATTGCTAAACAGGAGCAAAAAGCAAAGAAAAAATAAAATTGGGTTGCCTCCCAACAAGCGCTAACGTTTAACGCCACTAGCTAGGCATGATGCTCTCATAAAAGATAAGAATTGAAACGTAAAGAGAGAATCATGAAGAATATGACTAGCACACTTAAGTCTAACCCACTTCCTATGCATAGGGCTTTTGTGAGCAAACAACTTATGGGAACAATAATTAACAAGCATAGGAAGGCAAAACAAGCATAACTTCAAAACTTTAAGCACATAGAGAGGAAACTTGATATTATTGCAATTCCTAAAAGCATATGTTCCTCCCTCATAATAATTTTCAGTAGCATCATGAATAAATTCAACAATATAACCACCACATAAAGCATTGTTTTCATGATCTACAAGCATAGAAAACTTTATTACTCTCCACATAAGCAAATTTCTTCTCATGAATAGTAGTGGGAGCAAACTCAACGAAATAACTATCGTGTGAAGCATAATCCAATTGAAAACTAAAATCATGATGACAAGTTTCATGTTTATCATTATTCTTAATAGCATACAATTCATCACAATAATCATCATAGATAGCAACTTTGTTCTCATAATCAATTGGAACCTCTTCCGAAATAGTGGATTCATCACTAAATAAAGTCATGACCTCTCGAAATCCACTTTCATCAATATAATCATCATAAATAGGAGGCATGCTTTCATCATAATAAATTTGCTCATCACAACTTGGGGGACAAAAAATATCATCTTCATCAAACATAACTTCCCCAAGCTTGTGGCTTTGCATATCATTAGCATCATGGATATTCAAGGAATTCATAATAACAACATTGCAATCATGCTCATCATTCAAATATTTAGTGCCAAACATTCTAATGCATTCTTCCTCTAGCAACTGAGCACAATTATCAGAATCCTTATTTTCACGGAAGATATTAAAAAGATGAAGCATATGAGGTACCCTCAATTACATTTTTTGTAGTTTCTTTTATAAACTAAACTAGTGCTAAAACAAGAAACTAAAAGATTCGATTGCAAGATCTAAAGATATACCTTCAAGCACTCACCTCCCCAGCAACGGCGCCAGAAACTGCTTGATGTCTACTACACAACCTTCTTCTTGTAGACGTTGTTGGGCCTCCAAGTGCAGAGGTTTGTAGGATAGTAGCAAATTTCCCTCAAGTGGATGACCAAAGGTTTATCAATCCGTGGGAGGCGTAGGATGAAGATGGTCTCTCTCAAGCAACCCTGCAACCAAATAACAAAGAGTCTCTTGTGTCCCCAACACACCCGGTAAATTGTATAGGTGCACAAGTTCGACAATGATATGGTGATACAAGTGCAATATGGATGGTAGATATGGGTTTTTGTTATCTGAAAATATAAAAACAGCATGGTAACTAATGATAAAAGTGAGCGTAAACGGTATTACAATGCTATGAAACAAGGCCTAGGGTTCATACTTTCACTAGTGCAAGTTCTCTCAACAATAATAACATAATTAGATCATATAACAATCCCTCAACATGCAACAAAGAGTCACTCCAAAGCCACTAATAGAGGAGAACAAACGAAGAGATTATGGTAGGGTACGAAACCACCTCAAAGTTATTCTTTCTGATTGATCTATTCAAGAGTCCGTAGTAAAATAACACGAAGCTATTCTTTCAGTTCAATCTATCATAGAGTTCGTACAAGAATAACACCTTAAGACACAAATCAACCAACACCCTAATATCACCTAGATACTCCAATGTCACCTCAAGTATCTGTGGGTATGATTATATGATATGCATCACACAATCTCAGATTCATCTATTCAACCAACACATAGAACCTCAAAGAGCGCCCCAAAGTTTCTACCGGAGAGTCAAGATGAAAACGTGTGCCAACCCCTATGCATAAGTTCACGAGGTCATGGAACCCGCAAGTTGATCACCAAAACATACATCAAGTGGATCATGTGATATCCCATTGTCACCACAGATAAGCACATGCAAGACATACATCAAGTGTTCTCAAATCCTTAAAGACTCAATCCGATAAGATAACTTCAAAGGGAAAACTAAATCCATTACAAGAGAGTAGAGGGGGGGTGGGAAACTTCATAAGATCCAACTATAATAGCAAAGCTCGTGATACGTCAAGATCGTACCATCTCAAGAATACGAGAGTGAGAGATCAAACACATAGCTACTGGTACATACCCTCAGCCCGGAGGGTGAACTACTCCCTCCTCGTCATGGAAAGCGCAAGGATGATGAAGATGGCCACCGCTGAGGGTTCCCCCCTCCGGCAGGGTGCTGGAACAGGGTCCCAATTGGTTTTTGGTGGCTACAGAAGCTTGCGGCGGCGGAACTCCCAATCTATTCTACTCCCCAATGTTTTTGGGTTATGTGGACATATATATGCGAAAGAAGTCTGTCAGGGGAGCCATGAGGGGCCCACAAGGGTGGGAGCGCGCCTCCTTGCCTCATGGCCACTGAGGGAGTCCTGGATTAGGGGGTCCTTGGACAACCGGACTGTATCCTTTAGCCGGACTGTTGGACTATGAAGATACAAGATTGAAGACTTCGTCCCGTGTCCGGATGGGACTCTCCTTGGCGTGGAAGGCAATCTTGGCAATACGGATATGTAGATATCCTCTCTTGTAACCGACTCTGTGTAACCCTAGCCCCCTTCGGTGTCTATATAAACCGGAGGGTTTAGTCCGTAGGACAACAACAATCATACCATAGGCTAGCTTCTAGGGTTTAGCCTCTACGATCTCGTGGCAAATCAACTCTTGTAATACTCATATCATCAAGATCAATCAAGCAGGAAGTAGGTTATTACCTCCATCGAGACGGCCCGAACCTGGGTAAACATCGTGTCCCCCGCCTCCTGCTACCATCCGCCTTAGATTCACAGTTCAGGACCCCCTACCCGAGATCCACCGGTTTTGACACCGACATTGGTGCTTTCATTGAGAGTTCCGCTGTGTCATCACCATAAGGCTTGATGGCTCGTCTTGTTGTCAAGGACAACATCACCTCTGAGGGAGCCCTGGCTGTAGGCCAAACTCTTCGGTTAGGCGGTTTCGTCATGACCGCCCGTTCGGCCGCTGCGCCAACGGTGACTTCTCGGGTCATCGAAAACAGCCTCCACGTCGGCTCGGAATTCGCGGAGCAGTTGGATCTAATGGAGCTCTCTTCCTTGAACGAGCTCTTGGATTGCATCGCCGCCTTGGGAGTCGCCATGGACTATGATCAGATCGGGCTTAAACCCGACCAAAGGGAGATTAACTCCCCGCCGGTCACCCATCAGATAGCGGTGGCGGAGGAGCAATGCAGTAATTCTTCCTCTATCTTGAGGACAAACTATGTCCGGATTTTCGAGCTCTCCGAGCCGGATACCCGTCTACGGGAGGACATGGCCCAAACCTTGAACCTAGAATCAGGCAGTGGGCCAGACCTGTTGAGCAACATCCCGGGGCCCGAACTGCCAAGCTCGGAAACTCCTTCGCCCCTGGGTCTCAGATCGGGTCAGGGTTCGGACTTAAATCCACCCGCCCACCCAGATATAAGTGATCTTTCCCACATTAGACAAGAGCCCCAAGAGACAGTACACCACTATTGGGCCAGATTCCTCCTTGTAATGAGCAAGGTTAAGGACTGTCGCGAGGAAGAGGCAATTTCATTCTTTTTCAAAAACTGCACGGACAAGGGAATCCTCAACGCCATAAGTCGCCGTGACATAGCACACTTCGCTGACTTGGCGGCCATAGTACAGAAGTACTGTGCGATGGAAAGCGCCTGGAAAACCCAAACAAAATTCTGGGATCCTCCGGCTCTCACTAAACCACCCGTCCGAACTAAAAGAGTGTACTCTCATAAGTCACCCAACCCAATTACAAAGAAACAAAAGCCTACTACAGGGTGTGGAACCGTATTGGAGGGGTGGCTCAAAGGGCCATGCAAAATTCACAGTACAGCGGATACCATACCAACACACAGCCTTAGAGCATGTTGGGTACTCCGGCAGGTGGCCAGGAGCGGTAACGATATCCTCATCAACCATACCGCAAAGCACCATCCCGTGGAGAACAACAATACAATATTGATAGGCTTCGAGACATTCGCCTCAAATAATAGGCGTAAGCGAGCACTCTGAAGCCTTGCCGAAGTCTGCCAAATAGCAGCAATAAATCCATGGAGCGATACGGCTATCACCTTCAATGCCAGTTACGAACCTAAATTCCGAACAGCATGAGCACCAACCGACTTGGTCCTTAGTCCAATTATGGACAGCTTCCGGCTTACTAAAGTGCTCATGGACGGCGGCAACGGATTAAACCTCATCTATGAGGAGACTCTTCGAAAAATGGAAATAGACAGAAGCCGCATTGAGCAAAGCAGCACGACCTTCAGAGGAATCATCCCTAGTCGGGAGGCACGATGTGCCGGCAAAATCACACTAGATGTGGTATTCGGCACGCCGGAGAATTATAGGTCCGAAGAAATCACATTCCAAGTGGCCCCGTTCAATAGAGGATACCACACCCTTCTAGGGCGGGAGGCATTCACGATCTTCCAAGCTATACCCCATTACGCGTACATGAAACTCAAAATACCCGGGCCCAATGGAATCATCACTCTAGCTAGTGATCCGGAGATAGCACTCCGCGCCGAAAATAAAACAGCCGCACTGGCCCTCGAGGCGTTATCCGAAGCCCTGGCGACCGAGGAACTAACTGATCAAGTCATGTACCTAGGGTAGGGTCATAGACCTGCCCAAAGGTACCCTCGCCATGGACACTCGCGAAAGAAGCTGCCTTCCAGTCGACCTGGTAGGCTTCCACTCGACAGATCCAAAGATACTCGACCACGAAGACCCACTCGACCACCAGGAGTTCAAGAGCCACTCGGCGTCCAAACGGTCTGTAGTTAAGTAGTCTTTATGGTCATGATGACACTTTATGTAAGGCGTTACCAGTAACGCCCAGCCTTAATGTACCTTAAACCTCCACACGTGGGCTGGCTGGGGTCTGGCGCACTCTATATAAGCCACCCTCCACGGTAGAAGGCTCGCATCCCCTGTAACACATACGCATATAATCCAGTCGACCGCCTCCGGGCTCCGAGAAGTAGGGCTGTTACTTCCTCCGAGAAGGGCCTGAACTCGTAAATCCCTTGCATATACAACTACTCCATAGCTAGGATCTTGCCTCTCCATTCCTACACCCCATTCTACTGTCATACTTAGAACCACGACAGTTGGCGCCCACCATGGGGCCGGTGTCCTAGCAATTTGTTGGAGAAGTTGGGATTCTTTCGATCTCCAACATCATGGTTTCAGGTGGAGTTCTGGTCGAAGGCCACGAGATCCATCTCGGTGCGCTCACATTCGTCGCCGACGACTCCGCTTGGCTTCAGGAGGCTCCACTCGACGTGGACGCGCTCCCCATCCGCGGGGCGACGCACTTTCGCGCTTGTGTCCGCGGCGTCCCCCTGCTGCAACCGTCGACTCAGTATGGGTCGGCTCCGGTGTCGTCCTCGCTCCCAGTCTCCCGCCGGCGCAAGCGTTCCGGTCGGTCGAGGCTTCACCGGTGGGTGAGGCATGCGGTGGCTCGCCAGTCGGCCACCCCCCAAGTCTCGGTGATCGAGCCAGACGAATCTCTCTACGGCATGTTCGATCTATCGACTGGCTCCGCAGAGACGGTGTCCGAGTGCGATAGCAGTGACCCGGCGGCAGAGGTTCTGATGGTCGACGGACCACGCAGTCCCCCCGGATTCCCCTGCACCGACGGAGGTGACGGTGGAGGCGATCCGGCGCAATCTCACGAAGAGTACCTGCCCGAGCCCCTCACTTCGCAACAGAGGGAGGAGCTTCGTCGTCGGAACATGGATGCGCTTCACACTCCTATCATTGGAGAAACCCCCGAGGCTCGTGCCTTGGAGGATGCGCGCTATTAGCCTGGTTGAGCGACTCGACCGAGAACCTCCAGCGAGTACTCGACAGCGCTTGGCGACCAAGGGTTCATGAATCCAATCGACGTCAGCTCTTCCAGCCACCAACTCAGGTATATCGAACTCCGATTCAGAATTTAGCAGCTGCCGCCCGTATAGCAGAGTCCATTCAGCCTTCCCAGTCGGAGGCAGGTAGAGGTTTGCTACAAACAACAGATCTGCTCCGGGCGGCAGGGGATCAAAACTCAGTCGTATCACAGTCACGGAACAGGATTCACACCAGATTCGTCGCTGCGAATTCAGTCCAATCGGCCCATAGTCCGAGATCGCCCCCGAGGCGTGAGGAACGTGGGGGCCGGCGTGATGATCAGTACAAGAGCCGCGAGAAATATGAGCACCAATTCGATCACAATGATCGACGTCGAGTACCCACTCCTCCCCCAAGGGGTGGATCATACGCTCCTCGGCAGCAGGACGACAGACGCCAGCACAGTGTTGGGCGAAGAGTTCCAGTCGACCCTAGACAACCAGGCTTTGATGCGAGATCTATTATCGTTCAAGGTTTGGTCGACAGGAACAGAGCTCACCGAGAAGGCCATGACAGAGATGTTCCCTCCAGCAGCAGAGTTCATGTCTCAAGGCCAGAGTGTTTCAGCAGAGCCATCAGAGCCGCGGTGATTCCTCCCAACTTCAGGTTGGCGACTGGAGTCAGTAAGTTCACTGGTGAATCCAAGCCTGACACTTGGCTTGAAGATTACCAAGTGGCTGTTCAGATCAGCGACGGCAATGATGAGGTAGCCCTGAAGCATTTGCCTCTTATGTTGGAGGGTTCAGCCAGAGCGTGGTTGAATCAGTTAGCACTCAGCAGTATTTACACTTGGGAAGATCTTGCACGAGTGTTTGTCAGGACATTTGAAGGGACTTGCAAGCGACCAGCAGGGTTGACAGAGTTGTAGTCGTGTGTGCAGAAGTCGAGTGAAACTTTGAGAGATTATATCCAGAGGTGGATCACTTTGCACCACACAGTTGAGAATGTATCTGATCACCAGGCAGTCTGTGCCTTCAAAGAAGGTGTCAAGAACAGAGAGTTGAGTTTGAAATTCGGTCGAACCGGAGATATGACCCTGAGTCGGATGATGGAGATTGCCACCAAGTATGCAAATGGTGAAGAAGAGGATCGGCTCCGGAGTGGTAAATACAAATCGGCCGCTAATGAGGTCGGCGGAGCAAATTCTAGTCGGAAGCAGAAGCGCAAAGCCGAGCCAGCTGCTCCCGGAGAGGCCTTGGCTGTGACCCCAGGAAAGTTCAAGGGGAAACCCAAGGGTCCTTGGAACCCCAAGAAGGTGAAAGACCAGGATGGAAATGACGTGTTGGATTTGCCATGTCACATTCACACGAAGAAAGATGAAGAGGGTAAACTCATTTACCCGAAACATACCACTCGAAAGTGTCGGATCTTGATTCAGCAGTTCCAAGGGAAACAGCCCAAGGATAAGGATAAGGAGACAGACAAAGTTGAGAACAAAGATGACAGCGATGATGGATATCCCCAGGTCAATTCCACCCTGATGATTTTTGCTGACGTAGAAAGCAAAAGTCGATTGAAGGTTATCAATCGGGAAGTGAACTTGGTCATTTCGGTGACGCCCAACTATTTGAAATGGTCCCAGACCCCCATCACATTCGACCAGTCCAATCACCCGACGCACATTGCCACCCCTAGGAGGCAAGCGCCAGGAGTCGACCCAATCGTCAAGGCACTCGGTCGACCAAAGTTTCGATGGATGGTGGTAGCGGCTTGAACATATTGTACGCAGAGACGTTGAAAGGGATGGGCATTCCGATGTCCGCACTCGATACCGAGAACATGAGCTTCCACGGAGTCATTCCCGGAAAGAAGGCTGAGTCACTCGGCCAAATTGCTCTTGATGTAGTTTTTGGTGATTCGAAGCATTTCCGGAAAGAAAAGTTGACCTTTGAGGTCGTGGATTTCCAGAGTGCTTATCACGCTATTCTGGGAAGACCAGCGTATGCACGTTTCATGGCCCGACCATGTTACGTGTATCTTAAACTGAAGATGCCTGGCCCCAAGGGCGTGATCACTGTTATGCACAACCGGAAGAAGGCGGAAGAGTGCTTCCAGAAGGGCTCTAAGATCGCCGATACTCAGTTGGCAGTGGTAGAGTTACAAGACTATCAGCAAACTGCAAATCCGAGTGATTTGTTGCGAGCTAAGAAGCCCGCTACGGAGTCAGCATTCCAGTTGTCCGGTGAGACGAAACAGGTTCACATTCACCCGACTGATCCCAATGCTGCTCCGACCAACATCTCAACAACACTCGACTCAAAATAGTAAGAAGCACTCATGTCCGGTGAGAACTGGGACATCTTTGCATGGAAGCCTGCTGACATGCCGGGTGTCCCCAGGGAGCTGACTGAGCACCTCCTACGAGTCGACCCAAAAGTCAAACCGGTTAAAGAACATCTTCGACGGTCCGCCGTCCAGAAGAGAAAGGCCATTGGTGAAGAGGTGGCTCGGCTCTTAGCGGCAGAGTTCATCCGAGAGATCTACCACTCCGAGTGGCTCGCCAATGTCGTCATGGTCCCCAAGAAGGACAAGTCCTTGCGCATGTGCATCGATTTCAAGCATATCAATCGGGCCTGCCCGAAAGATCATTTCCCTCTTCCTCGCATTGACCAAATAGTCGACTCAACTGCGGGATGTGAGAGGTTGTCTTTTTTAGACGCCTATTCCGGGTACCATCAGATCTGTCTGTATGGACCCGATGAGATCAAAACAGCGTTCATCACTCCATTCGGGTGCTTCTGTTATGTCAACATGCCATTTGGTCTCAAGAATGCCGGAGCCACATTCATGAGGATGATTCAGAAGTGTTTGCTCACTCAAATCAGTCGGAATGTGGAAGCGTACATGGATGATATAGTGGTCAAGTCACGAAAGGGTTCCCACCTGTTGACTGACCTTGCTGAAACATTTGCCAATCTCAGGAGGTATGATATCAAGATTAACCCATCAAAGTGCACATTTGGAGTTCCTGGTGGAAAGTTACTCTGTTTTCTCGTTTCTGAGCGAGGAATCGATGCTAACCCCAAAAAGGTTGGCTCTATACTCCGAATGAAGCGCCCTGTGCGTGTGCACGATGTCCAGAAGCTTACTGGATGCTTGTCCGCTTTAAGTCGATTCATCTCGCCTCGGTGAAAAGGCATTGCCTCTTTACCGATCGATGAAGAAGTCGACAAGTTCGAGTGGACTCGAAGCTGATGCAGCGCTTGCGAGCTAAAAGCTCGCTCTCCACCCAGCCGGTGCTTGCTGCTCCTATCAGCAAAGAGCCTTTGTTGCTTTACATTGCAGCCTTTGGACAAGTCGTCGAAGCCGTGCATTTACAATCGGCGGGAAGAAGAAGGAAAAGCCTTCAAAGTTCAACGCCCAGTTTATTATCTTTCTGAAGTGCTGACCCCATCAAAGCAAAGATACCCTCACTATCAGAAGCTTGTTTATGGGATTTATATGACCACAAAGAAGGTTGCTCATTATTTCTCTGATCATTCCATTACAGTCGTCAGCGACGCCCCACTATCCGAAATTCTTCATAACAGAGATGCAACTGGTTGAGTGGCTAAATGGGTGATTGAACTCCTTCCCCTTGATATCAAATTCGAGGCAAAGAAAGCCATCAAGTCCCAAGCAATAGCAGATTTCCTCGCCGAGTGGACTGAACAGCAGCTTCCGAGTCAAGTTCACTCGGAGCACTGGACTATGTTTTTCGATGGTTCCAAGATGCTGAACGGTTCTGGTGCGGGGGTTGTGTTGGTTTCCCCCCGAGGAGATAAGCTCAAATATGTTCTCCAGATTCACTTTGATTCTTCCAACAACGAAGCAGAATATGAAGCACTCCTGTATGGGTTGCATATGGCCATTTCACTCGGCGTCCGTCGCCTTATGGTCTACGGCGACTCAGATCTGGTTGTTAATCAAGTGATGAAGGAGTGGGACGTCAGAAGCCCAGCTATGACAGGTTACTGTAAAGTGAGAAAGCTGGAGAAGAAATTCGAGGGGTTAGAGCTTCATCATATACCCCGACTGAAACATCAAGCTGCGGATGATTTGGCGAAGATAGTGTCCAAGAGGAAAGCCATTCCCAGTAATGTATTTTTGGAGCACATTCATGCACCATCAGTGAAGGAGGATCCTTTCACAGAAGAAGCCCCGCAGCAGAAGAGTGCCAATGATCCGACTGAAGTTGAGGTCCCAGCCGTGGTCGACCTGATTATGGAAGTTGTGGTCATCACTCTCGACTGGACAGTGCCGTACATCGCATATATCCTAAGGAAAGAGCTCCCAGAGAATGAAGAAGAGGCTCGACAGATCGTCCGTCGATCCAAAGCCTTTACTGATGATCAAGGGACAGTTATACGAGAAAGCGCGACTGGAGTCGGCCAGAAGTGTATCACGCCAGAAGGATAATTCTTGAGGATATCCACTCGGGACCTGTGGCCATCATGCGTCCTCTCGGACCATTGTGGCTAAAGCATATCGAGCGGGATTTTACTGGCCGAAAGAAAATGAAATGGCAAAAGAAATAGTCGACAAGTGTGAAGGGTGTCAGTTCTATTCCAACATGTCACACAAGCCCGCCTCAGCCTTGAAGACCATTCCACTCGTCTGGCCCTTCGCTATTTGGGGATTAGACATGATTGGACCGCTGAGAACTGGCAGAAGCGGCTTCACTCATTTGCTAGTAGCAGTCGACAAGTTCACCAAGTGGATCGAAGCCAAGCCCATCAAGAACCTTGATGCATGCACTGCTATCAGTTTCATCAGAGAGTTGATATTCAGATATGGAGTTCCGCATAGCATCATCACCGACAATGGGTCAAACTTCGATAATGACAAGTTCAAAGCCTTCTGCGCCTCTCAGGGCACGCAGGTCAACTATGCTTCAGTTGCTCATCCTCAGTCGAATGGACAAGCATAGCGTGCAAACGGCTGAAACCACGGCTGATGCGTGATCTCAAGCATGCAACACGAGCTTGGGTCGACGAACTTCCATCAGTTCTTTGGGGATTGAGGACCACTCCTAATCGGTCGACTGGGAGAACTCCATTCTTCCTGGTCTATGGAGCTGAAGCAGTTCTGCCATTGACCTACTTCACAATATGCCTCGAGTCGAACTATACTCTGAAGAAGAAGCGGAACAAGCCCAGCAAGATGCAGTCGACCTCTTGGAAGAGGAGAGGGATATGGCCCTGATATGCTGGACTATCTATCAGCAAGACTTGCGTCGTTTTCATGCTAGAAATGTGAAGAGTCGAGCCTTCCAAGAGGGAGATTTGGTCCTCCGAGTGGATCAACAGAAACCACACAAGCTTGCTCCCACTTGGGAAGGTCCCTTCATCGTCACAAAAGTTCTCCACAACGGAGCGTACCATCTCTACAACGTTGATCGCCAGATCGACGAGCCTCGAGCTTGGAATGCGGAGCTGCTCCGCCCCTTTTATACTTAAATACTCACTTGGTTGAGATGTAATAAAAGTACTTTTGTAGCTTGTTTATATAAGACAAGAATGTTATCATTTTCCCAGTGATTGTTATTACTTTTTGTTGAAATTTCCCCCAGTGGGTGGCTTAGCTGCGAATCCGGTTCGCCTAAGTTTGTAAAAAAAATATCCTTTCCGAGTGGCGAGCCAGTCTCCCACTCGGGGGCTTAGCTGCGAATCCGCTTCGCCTAAGTATTCAAAATCATACCGAGTGGTGAACCAGCCTCCCACTCGGGGGCTTAGCTGCAGTCCAAGTACTCGCCTAAGTATTCAAAATCCTACTGAGTGGTGAGCCAGCCTCCCACTCGGGGGCTTAGCTGCAGTCCAAGTACTCGCCTAAGTATTCAAAATCCTGCAGAGTGGTGAGCCAGCCTCCCACTCGGGGGCTTAGCTGCAGTCCAAGTACTCGCCTAAGTATTCAAAAATCCTGCCGAGTGGAGAGCCAGCCTCCCACTCGGGGGCTTAGCTGCAGTCCAAGTACTCGCCTAAGTATTCAAAATCCTACCGAGTGGTGAGCCAGCCTCCCACTCGGAGCTTTAGCTGCAGCCCAGTGCTCGCCTAAGTAATAGAAATCCTACCGAGTGGAGATCAAACCTCCCACTCGGGGGCTTAGCTGCAGCCCAGTGTTCGCCTAAGTAATAGAAATCCTACCGAGTGGAGAGCAAACCTCCCACTCGGGGGCTTAGCTGCAGCCCAGTGCTCGCCTAAGTAATAAAAACCCTACCGAGTGGAGAGCAAACCTCCCACTCGGGGGCTTAGCTGCAGCCCAGCGCTCGCCTAAGTATGCAAAATCCTACCGAGTGGAGAGCAAACCTCCCACTCGGAGGTTTAGCTGCAGCCCAGTGCTCGCCTAAGTATTGAAAATCCTACCGAGTGGAGAGCAAACCTCCCACTCGGGGGCTTAGCTGCAGCCCAGTGCTCTCCTAAGTATTCGAAATCCAACCGAGTGGAGAGCAAACCTCCCACTCGGAGGTTTAGCTGTGGCCCTGTGCTCGCCTAAGTATTCAAAATCCTACCGAGTGGAGAGCAAACCTCCCACTCGGAGGCTTAGCTGCAGCCCAGTGCTCGCCTAAGTATTCAAAATCCTACCGAGTGGAGAGCAAACCTCCCACTCGGGGGCTTAGCTGCAGCCCAGTGCTCGCCTAAGTAAGGAATTCATCCCAATCCGCAAGGACGACGAGGTACAGGTCGACTGCTACCTTCTCCTTCGGAGCTTCGCCACAAGTACAACGTGCGGTCCATCCCGATCCGCAAGAACGACGAGGTCAGTCGCAGTCTGTGCTCCGTCCCTACCTGCAAGATAGATGAAGTACAAGTCGACTGGAGTTTTACCTCAAGGATACTACTTACAACAATGAGATATATTCCGAATGAAGAGCAAAGTTCTCTCGAAGGCAAATAAAGCATGTTCAAGGATAGATCAAGTTCGGATAAACGTCCTACGGATCCGAAAGTGCTCAGGCGTTAAGCCTGTTAAAGTTTGTCGGTTACAAAAACCACTCGGCATTCCGAGGCAAATTTAAGGTGGGACTTAGAAGTTTTTTACTCCTCCGGTGGAGGACTGGAAGGTGCAACAAACTGGTCGAGGTCGATTCCGTCGGCAATACGGGTAGCTGCAGCGATGAAGGTACCCATGAAAGATCGGAAGTCGTACTTCCTGGTGTTGGCAACTTTGAGGGACGCCAGCTTGTCCTCTTGCGCTTCCTTGCAGTGGACACGAACCAGAGACAGAGCAACATCAGCACCACACCTGGCAGAAGAATTTTTCCATTCTTGCACTCGACTTGGAATCTCATTCAATCGAGTCATTAAGGATTCAACATCATTCTGAAGCGTCTACTCTGGCCAGAGAGTTGAGTCGATCCACGACACCGCAGCTTTCAGTCAAGCAAGATAGTCCACCACGCTAGCAACGCGAGGCTCCAGTCGGAGCACATTCATAGCAGCTTCGTCCTTCACAGGAGAGTTGATGGGGTCCAGGCTGGTTTCCACTCGACTGGTTTCTTCTTCAAAGTTTTGACAGGATTTTGAAAACACAGCTCAGACTCAAAACAACAATCATGCGATGAGCCGGTGATAGCAAGACAGTCGGATAAAAGTGATTACCTTCAAGCATGAGGAACAGCTTCTTGGCGAACCCTCCAAGATAAATCTCCAGATCATTTCTCTTCCCCGCCAGTTGGACGGCCTTGTCAGACAGAGCAATCTTGTCGTTCTTCAGTCGACTAACTTGTTGGCCGCGTCAAGAGCGGCTTTCAGCTTGGCATTTTCATCTTCAAGTTTGTCGACTGAGGCAAGTTTCTCTTTAGCGACCTTTGTTTTCTCCAAAGCCGCCTTCTGTGCCTCTGCAAGGTCAAGGTCCTTCTTCTTCAGAGTCTCCTCCAGTATATTTGCAAAGCAACAATGAGAACAGAGTTGAGAATGAACAGAAAAACAAAGACAGTCGTCAAGTTCTCACCAGCCATACCTTTTGCTTCGTCCTTCGCCTTCTGCAAATTCTCCTGAGCAAGCTTCAGGTTGAGGTTGAGCTGGATCTGTTTGTTCTCTAACTCAGTATAGCGAGCCACAAGCTCGCAAGATTTGTACAAAGAGTCAATCAACAAAAGACATCAAAGACAGATCACTTCCGAGTGACTAAGGAAAAATCGTAGCATTTCTAAGACTACAGCCGAATCAAAACATTGACAAGAGTCTGGGGACTACACCCAGTGGGTGCACTCAGCGTGCCCCCACTGGTTTTACCAATTTGGTTCGACCAGTCGACCAAAAGAGGCAAAAAGGTTATGATTCTAAAACCATGGCTAATTGTGAGCGGTCAGCCGCAGCAAAAAAAACAGTTCTTTAGACTATAGCCGACTGCCCGCAGTCCACCATAGTCTCGGGGACTACACCCAGTGGGTGCACTAAGCGTGCCCCCACCGGTTTTACGGTTCCATTCGACTTGGTCCGACCAGGACGAGTGCAGAAGTTCAAAGTGTAAAGACTATAGTCGACTGCACGTAGTCCACCATAGTCTCGGGGACTACACCCAGTGGGTGCACTCAGTGTGCCCCCACAAAAAATCAATCGACACACCCACCCAGTTGGTGTACAGATATGGAAATCTTCACAGAGCAAGCGGTTTCAGGTAGCATATCCTAACAGAGCAAGCAACGATCGACTTACTTGGACATTGCTCTGGAGAGCTGAACTAGCATCATAGGCCACCTGGCTGGCCTCTCGGACTGCCTTCACTTGCTCCATCATGATCCCTGCCTGGCGTATAGCCTCCTTAGCAGCACTCACTTGGTCTTCCGGGACGTGGTGTGTAGCAAAAAGGGATGGTGGTTCAGCAGTCGACGAAGTGGGTCGGGCACTTGTCAGCGGTACAGCAAAGGACATAGAGGTCCGAGCGGTGTTGCCTCCCTCAGAAACCAGTGTCTCAGGTATCGTCACAACTGGAGCAGCCTTGCCAACAGGCACCCTCTTGTTCTTCCTCTTCCTCAATGGCGCTTCCTCGTCATCATCGGGGAGATCAATGACATGAGGCGGAACTACAAGAAAGATTCAAAAGTAAACATGGAAATTCAATCGACTAAAAGCGAAACTGCAGAGATCATACCAAGGTTGGAGGTGACGGCATCTTCCATTTCCTGATCTTCGTGCTTGGCTGAGGTCTCGAGGTAGCAAGACTGCAGATTTCAAGAATCGGCTGATCAGTCATCGAGTCGACCAAAAGTACACTCATGTTGAATAAGGAAATACAAGTTCTGCTGATTACCCGGAGATGGTGGGAATGACCATCCGCATCTGGGGTAGGGCCTTCGCCGGCTTCGACGACGTTGCTCGAGGTTGCTTCGGCGTTTTCTCAGTCGGCGCAGGGGAAGTTGTCCGAGGTTGCTTCGTCGACTGCCCAATGGGTGCAACAGCTTTACCGCGCTCGGCCGCCGGGTCATGCGTCAACTTGGACCTTCTTTCCGAGCGGGGAGGCTCGACGTCTTCCTCCTCTTCCTCCTCCTCCTCCTCTTCTGCAGAGTTGTCGTCCCCCTCATCCTCCTCGCCGTTGGACTCCCATTCCTCCTAGCTTTCATCTCCGCTTCCTTCTCCTTCTTCGACTGGTTCCTGCGCCCCGTTCGGCACCGAGTACATCTCAGTGGTGACCTAGAAGACAACAAAACAAGGCAAAAGTCAGTCGACGAATTTGCATCAAAACAAGATGAATGCAGCAGAATCACAGTCGGAGATAAGTGGTTATACCTTGTCTGGATCGTAAGAATGGTCGAGTGGGGGAATCCTCCTAGCTCCGCGAGGATTATCTTTGTTTCCTGTGATGGCAGTCATCCACTTTTCCAGCGTGGCGTCATTGAGTTCCTCTGGATGGACCTGAGTGGTATCATCCGAACCGGAGTACATCCATATCGGATGGCCTCGGTATTGGAGTGGCTGAATACGCCGTCGGAGGAAAACTTCCAGAAGATCCATGTCGGTCACCCCATCGCGAATGAGCTGGACTACGCGTTCCATCAACAATTTTACTTGGGCCTTCTCTTCTGGTAGCACCTTCAGGGAAGATGGCTTGTTCACTTGACTCATGGAAAAAGGAGGGAGTCCAGTCGACTGCCCCGACGTCGGCTGGTCTTGGCAGTAGAACCAGGTCGACTGCCACCCTCTAACCGAGTCGGGGAGAGTCATAGTCGGAAAAGCTCTCTTCCCCCTCATCTGGACCCCGAGTCCCCCACACATCTGGATTACTTGGGTTTTCTCGTCATTTGGGTTCGCTTTCTTCACCGTCTGAGAGCGACAAGTGAATATATGCTTGAAGAGGCCCTAGTGCGGCCGAAAACCCAAGAAGTTTTCGCACAATGACACGAAAGCAGCAAGATAGACAATGGAGTTGGGAGTGAAATGATGGAGTTGCGCTCCAAAAAAGTTCAGAAACCCCCGGAAGAAAGGATTCGGCGGCAGAGAAAATCCCCGATCTACGTGAGTGGCTAGGAGAACGCACTCACCCTCTTCAGGCTGCGGCTGCCACTCCGTTCCCGGAAGCCTCGCCGACCCATGGGGGATCAGTCCCTCGTTGGCCAGATCGTTGAGGTCCTTCTCGGTGATGGTCGAGCGGATCCAATCTCCTTGGACCCAACCTTGCGGCAGTTTGGACCGTGAAGAAGATCCGCCCTGACTGGGCGCTCTCCCCTTCGCCTTCGCCGCCGCCTTCTTCACCCGCTCCAAGGCTGCGGTCTTCTCCTACACCATGGTCGCCGGCGAAACAAATACTGAGCTGCGGCGCTGAGCAGGCTAAGGACGCAGCAGAAGGGTTTGGAGGCGGAGGGAGGGGAAGATTGGGGTTGCACTGTTCAAAATACCCCGTCCGATGCCTTATATTAGGCCGCTTCCGAGTGGCTGACTGGTAGGCCCAGGCAATCCTGTCAAATCCCGCAACAAGCACGCACGCTACACGTGGCGAAAAAGGCGGCGCGAAGATCGAGGCGTCGTCGCCTTATCCCATCCAAGTGCCGCAGTTTTCTCCGCTTCGCGCGCTTCCCAAAATTCAGATCCCGTGAAATCCGCTAACCGCGGAGCAACCTGTCAGACAGCAGATTTCCTCCGATCCATCACTCGGAAATCCTCAAGTTCACAAAGTTCACTCGACAAATGTGAAGAATGGATCAAGGCGACTGAAAGAGAAGTTGACGCCATCACTAAAAGGTCGTTGATCCAGAGTAAGATACACTCGCAACACAAAGAACAGGTTGGAAAGATTATCAACTCCTTCCTCACTCAAACCTCGATCCCTTCGGGGCTAATGATGAAGTCATGTACCTAGGGTAGGGTCATAGACCTGCCCGAAGGTACCCTCCCCAAGGACACTCGCGAAAGAAGCTGCCTTCCAGTCGACCTGGTAGGCTTCCACTCGACAGATTCAAAGACACTCGACCACGAAGACCCACTCGACCACCAGGAGTTCAAGAGCCACTCGGCGTCCAAACGGTCTGTAGTTAAGTAGTCTTTATGGTCATGATGACACTTTATGTAAGGCGTTACCAGTAACGCCCAGCCTTAATGTACCTTAAACCCTCCGTTACGTGGGCTGGTTGGGGTCCTGGCGCACTCTATATAAGCCACCCCCCTCCACAGGTAGAAGGGTCCGCATCCCTGTAACACATACGCATATAATCCAGTCGACCGCCTCCGGGCTCCGAGACGTAGGGCTGTTACTTCCTCCGAGAAGGGCCTGAACTCGTAAATCCCTTGCATATACAACTACTCCATAGCTAGGATCTTGCCTCTCCATTCCTACCCCCCATTTTACTGTCAGACTTAGAACCACGACACTAACCGCGCTGCGCTCCACAGTGGACAGGGACGACGTGATACTCGACAAAAGATCCAAGTCCACCTCTTTTAAACTAGCGGATGAAATAGTAAAATTCCAAGTCCATCCAACGGAACCTACAAAAACAGAATCTATCGGGGCACAGTTAAACCCCACAGCAGACGCCGCACTATGGGAGTTCTTGCGCGAGAATTGGGACATCTTCGCCTGGCATCCTTCAGACATGCCAGGAATCCCATGCAGGCTGACCGAGCATAGCCTTAACATCCTAAAAGGATTCAAGCCGGTCAAGCAAACTCTTCGGCGCTTCTCCGAGCCTAAGCGACAAGCCATGGGAGAGGAGCTAGCCAAGTTACTAGAGGCCGGATTCACTCGAGAAATAAAACATTCGGACTGGCTAGCAAACCTGGTGATGGTACCAAAGAAAGACAAATCCTAGCGCCTATGCGTCGACTTCAAGGACCTTAATAAGGCTTGCCCAAACGATCCCTTCCCCCTCCCTCGCATCGATCAAATTATCGACACTAACGCAGGACACGACTCATTGTGTTTCCTCGACGCATACTCCGGATACCATCAAATTAAGATGGCGGAGTCCCATCAAGCCGCAACAGCATTTGTCACTCCATACGGCCCCTTCTGTTTTAACACCATGCCTTTCGGGCTCAAAAATGCCGGCGCAACCTATCAACGCATGATTCAGACATGCTTGGAGACACACGTAGACGATGTGGTCATTAAAACCAGACACGTCGAATCCTTAATAGACGACTTGAGGCTCACGTTCGATAATCTCTGAACATACGACATTAAGCTCAATCCAAAAAAATGCGTCTTCGGCGTACCCGCCGGAAAGCTCTTAGGCATCATCGTCTCCAATAGAGGAACCGAAGCAAATCCGGCTAAAATCAGAGCTCTGTCACAGTTGGCCATCCCAACATACCTCAAGAAAATCCAGAAATTAACTGTATGTGTGGCTGCCTTAAGCCGCTTCAGCTCCCGATTAGGGGAAAAGGCACTGCCTATTTATCGCCTTCTCCGACGCACCGAACACTTCGAGTGGACGGATGCGGCCACGGCCAGACTAGAGGAAATAAAAGCCGTTTTGGCCACAAACCCAATCTTGGCCGCGCCAAATGTAGGCGAACCAATGCTGTTATATATAGCGGCAACACACCAAGTTGTAAGTGCAGTACTCGTCGTCGAACGAGAGACAGACGGACATAAGTTCCCGCTTCAAAAGCCGGTATACTATGTATCCACTGTCCTCACTCCATGCAAACCACAGTACCCACATTATCAAAAGGTAGCATACGCGGTCTTCATGGCATCCCGGAAACTACGACACTACTTTCAAGAGTGTTCAATTATGGTGGCCTCTGAAGTACCACTCAACGACATAATAAACAACCGCGAAGCCACGGGCCGGATTGCTAAATGGGCTATTGAGCTCCTCCCGTTTGACATAATATACAAACCACGGCGATCCATTAAGTCACAAGTACTGGCCGATTTCGTCGCCGAATGGACAGAAGCCGAACTCCCTAAAGAGTATGGCGCATAGTCCAATTGGATCATGCACTTTGACGGCTCTGAAATGCTGGCAGGTCTGGGGGCTGGTGTCGTCCTGACATCCCCTACCGGAGATATAGTCCAATACGTACTCCAAATATTATACGCAGACTCCAACAACGCAGCAGAATACGAGGCCCTGTTACACGGCCTCCGGATGGCAGTCTCCATGGGCATTCAATGCCTAGAGGTGCGGGGGGATTCTAACCTCGCAATATCTCAAATAAATGGAGACTTCGACGCCAAGGATCCAAAAATGGCGGCTTATCACAACGCCATCCTCAAAATGTCATCTCGGTTCGAGGGGCTTGAATTCCACCATGTGGTCCGGGAAAACAATCAAGCGGCAGATATCCTTGCCCGCATCGACGCCAAGCGCGACTCGGTCCCAACTAATATCTTTTTGGAAAGGCTGTTTAAGCCATCTGTGGTATGGGAAGGAGAGACCGGAAATAATAGTCCGGACCCGGACACAACGCCAGATCCCGAACACCCTGACATAATCGGAGGATCTACCACCGAAATAACACCTTCCTCCCACGTGATTATGGTTGTCATTGCCCCGTGGACAGAACCCTTCTTGGCCTACCTAACTAGGCAAAAACTACCTGAGGACCCAAACGAGGCACGTTGCATTGTGCGACGGTCTAAAGCCTACAAGGTCCACGAGGGAGAGCTTTATAAGAAAAGCGCTACCGGAGTCCTTCAAAGGTGCATCTCTGAAGAGGAAGGGCGGCAACTTTTGGTAGAAATTCATGGTGGACTTGGCGGCCACCACGCCGCAGCTCGGGCCCTCGTAAGCAAGGCCTTCCATACAGGTTTCTACTGGCCGACGGCCCGAGCAGACGCATAGGACCTCATTCAATGATGCGTCGGTTGCCAGCTTTTCGCAAACCAAAGCCATATGCCACCTACCGCTCTCCAAACAATCCCCATTACTTGGCCCTTTGTGGTCTGGGGGCTTGATATGGTCGGACACTCAAAGGGGGAAGCCATAAGAAAAAAATACTTATTGGTCATGGTGGATAAATTCACCAAATGGATAGAAGCCAAACCAGTTAAAACGGACGAATCCGGACCAGTGATGGACTTCATATACGAGGTTGTACACCGCTATGGCGTCCCCCACAACATCATCACTAATAACGGCTCGAACTTTACAGCCGACGAGGTAAAAGTTTGGTGCAGCAACATGGGCATCAAGCTCGATTATGCTTCTGTCTATCACCCGCAAACTAACGGTCAAGTAGAACGAGCAAACGGTCTTATCATGAGCGGCATTAAACCCAGATTAGTGCGATCCTTGAAGGAGTCCGATACGCACTGGGTAGAGGAGCTCGACTCCGTACTATGGGGGCTGCGGACCACGCCGAATCACACTACCGGAAACACACCGTTTTTTATGGTGTACGGCACTGAGGCGGTACTGCCCTGCGACATAATTCATGACTCGCCTCGAGTGCGCATGTATGAAGAGAAAGAGGCCAAGCTTGATCGGCAGGACAGTTTGGACGCCCTGGAGGAGGAGCGTGACGTTGCAAAAGCCCGTTCCGCATTCTATCGACAACAGGCTCGAAGGTATCAAAGCAGAGAAGTACGGGCCAAAACTTATAGCGTTGGCGAACTCTTTCTACGCCTACCGGAGAAGAAAAAGAACAAGCTCAAGCCCAAATGGGAAGGTCCCTTCGTTATCTACCAAGTTCTGACTGGTGGAGCGTACCATATGCGGATGCATCGGACAATCGACTCGAGCCAAACCCATGGAACGCAGCCAGACTCCGAAGGTTTTATGCCTAGTGCCGGACTCCATGTTCGTCTCCTTACCTCCATCAATTTTTTATATATCCATTATCTGTCTTTTATTTCTTTCTTTCTTCCCTTTTTCTTCAAGGCCTTAAAAGGCTAAAATTTGTCTTGACTACACAATCTTGACGCGCTAGCCGCGCTCATTATACCTGGGGGCTCCTTATATAGAAGCCTAATATAACTATTTTCCCGGCTCTATGCCCCACACATGTGTTATTCTTCCACATGTACCTTTTTTCGCCATTATATGCATCGATATGACTTAAGTTTTGGCCAAGCTGGGTTGCCTGGCTCTTGTGTTTATGCCCTACATTCCCGATAATTCGTCTAGGGCATAAGGGGAGCACCTCTGTGATTGTTACTGCCGAGTCAGCCGGATGTGTACCTCAGACTGGGTGAAGCCAAAAGCTAGCGTTCTTAAGGGAATACTCGGTCGGTGAACAAAAGATGATCCTTATTTATTGTAATACATGCCCCCAGATGTTTTTATCCTGCGTCTCTTTTCGCGGCTCGGACATGCACATTAGGGCATGCGTACCCAGGGAAAGGAACCCTTAACGGAACTATTCTCCCTGGAAGATGTTTCTTACTATTCATGTAACTAGCGGGGTGACCCGCGCATTTGCGCGGCTAAATTTCCTACAAATTATTACGTATATCGTGGCGGGAATTTGTTATTCAAGGCATACTTATTTGGGTATATTATATTTCTATATTATCTTATATAGCAGAAACTCATGCCTGTATTGTTCATTTTTTTCTAACCATGCCTCATCACTATGCTTTCATTACTAATCCATAATAGGAAATCAAAGAAAGAAGCAACACCTAAATGTGATGCATCCACATGTATAATCATTGTTACAATTATATTACCCAATCCAGATATTTTTACGGGTGATCCAGATTGATTATGTGCAAGTTCATATACTTAATTTTTCTATGCTACATGTGTATCCTTGGCAATATATCCATTGTCATGTATTTATATATCAAACTTAACCAAGCTTGTGACTTTCTTTGATAGTGTGAATGTTTTTCGCGTCAAGTATATTATTTTAAACGACTTATCACGTACTTGGCATCATTTGTCTTTCTCTACCACAGTTTGCTAATTTCGTGTGTAGAAGCAACCCATTCATGAACATATATCTTGTGCTTGTTACAAATATTGCATACTTAACTCATCTTTTTGGTTTATGTTGAATTGCACATGTACACTATATACGTACCGAGTTCATAGGAAAATCAATGAATTTCCATGATATTTTTGTTTTCTTGTGTCGTATATAAAGAGATACGTATGCCATATCCACATAATAAGAGTTTGTTTATATGCAACTTATTACAATTTGTACTCAAGGCCCACCATGAAAGACAATGAATCTGTCCCAGGCTCCCAACACACCATTCTCAATTTCCTCAGGTCATGTGTTTCAATTATCTTAATACGGTATCGGTGCTTGAATTCACGCTCTTGCTTGGAATACGATTAAATTGTCCCAACAAAGTTAGATACATAGTCATAGACATTGCAATATGTGCAAAATTAAAATGGTGAAATAATACCTGATGTTTTGTACAGATCCAGAGATCGCATGGTCTTGAATGAACTCTAAATTTGATAAATCAATAAAAAAGAATTTGACTTTTTTTTACAATAAACATGTTCATATCTTATCTATGTGTGCAAAGCTTTCTGACAAACTAACATATTTGTGTTCTGGGCCAAAACAACTGTGTTGTAAAAAAGATATTTTTAAGCTTTCTTTATATGGGAATATTTTAAAGCTTTCTAGAACGCATATTTTGTTTTCTGTTTTCCCAAATCACAATAGATGTCATTTGTTTATGAAAATTTGCATGGTGTTTGAAAACAGTAACATGCTTTGATGTCAAGAGTTTTTTTTAAGAAATTGACTAATTTTTTCGAGCATGTGCTGTTGTGGTAGCCTAAATGCCATCTCGTTACCTTCTCTATTCAATACCAATAAAAGTCGTCATGCATGAAAATTACATACAGAGTTGTTTCTTTTTATATATATATATATATATATATATATATATATATATATATATATATATATATATATATATATATATATGTTCACTTGATGGAGGGCATGTGTAATCCCACCATCTAGATTCAAGCCCTCATAGACTCTTGCATGTACCTAGTGAAAGACATGTATTGAGGACTATATAAATTAAGCACGACGTGTACTACGAGCGTGTTTGGTTCATTGCCTCGCATCTGCATCGCACCCGCCATGCAATATTCGCAATGTTTGGTAGGCTGCACATCTCTATGGGCCAGGCACGGCTGATGCAAAATAGGCCCCTCAGCCAGGCTGAGCTCGCACGCAAGTTTCCGGCGTAGCCGCGAGCCTGCAGCCGCTCGTGCACCCACGCGACCGAAGAGGATAGCGTTTCACTCCCGGTCGATTCACACCCGCACTCGCGCCGCTCTCCTCACCCTTCTCATCTCTCCTGCGAACAGATCTCGCCGCCCCGTCGCCTCGCGAGCACGTCGCTGGCGCGCATCCTCACCGCGCAGAGGTTGAACCCTCCTCCTCCCATCCCTCTTCCATCTCTTCCCATCCCCCTCGGACCCCTCTCACCTCTCTCTGCCCTTGCGCTGCTGCTCATCCAATGCGGATGTGAGCCGGCGGTCGAAGCCGAGCTCCCGGCCATGGCCGCCGTGGCCAATGGAGCTGCTCCCCTCGCTCCTGTGTAGAGCTGCGAGCACCACTGCCCCACACGCACACTCATGCCCATAGCCGCCATGCGCATGCTCTGTCCTGAACCTCCTTCCCTCCTATGGATATGTGTGATTAGCATGCATCTATGTGAGTTATTGGGCTAGTAATTTTTGTGATTATCATGGATCTGTGTGATTTGTTCCCAAGAGTTTGCTAATTTGTGCATATATTTTATTATGTTTTGACAATTCAAATGATATCAATATTATCAGTGCTCGTGGCTTTATTAATTTATAAATCTATGCTGAATTTATATAGATAGACGACAACGGCAAGACCCGAGATACACTGAAGCTTGTGGCTCTGAAATTGTTCTTGAGGGGGGGTCTAGGTTTATAAATAAGTGTTGCATTAATATAGATGGATGACATCGGCAAGACCCGAGATACGCTGAAGCTTCAAGGTTTACAATGGATTTTTGGCTATCTAATATGTGAACTCTAGTATGTGTTGGACTGTAATATGGACCATATGGATTTGTGGCTCTATAATATGTGAACTCTTATGATGTACTTGGACTGGATACTTGATTTATGTGCACTCTCTATTATCCTGATGCCTTTCTCTAGCTATTTTGTACCATAAACTGCTTATGTGTATAAAAACTGTTGATATACTTATAAAAACAACCAAGATGCTGCTGAAATTTTGTTTTTCTTGCTTCAGTCATCTCTGCCATTTTGAAGACATGGTCACCTAATTTTTGAAGACATGTGAAAATATATTCTTACTTCAATCAGCAAAGATGTCTAAGTCGCAGTGCACGTCATCAAAATTATCTTTCAATTATTTTACATACATGTACAAGAACCATAGAGTCAAATTCCACATCATACAACCTACCAAACGACATATGTTGGATGCTGCTTCTCTCATACAACCACAGATGCAAGATACCAAACAAAATCCGAGCTGAGCCTGGCTTATCTCATGAAGTGCACCAAACACACATCTCAACTCATTTTTGCATCAGCTCAACCAGGCCAACTCCAACCAAGCTCCTTCATGCAATGCATGCTAGATGCACCCAGGCAACCAAACACGCCCTACATGTATTGAGGACTCGAGTGTGTGTGCGCCCCGTGTGTTTACATGTGTTGTTCTGAGAAGACTGGAGTATAATTTTAAACCTAGAACATATCTATGGTTTCAGCTTCTTTTTCTTACCTCTGTTAGAGAATAATATTGAATAACGCATGTGTATCTTTTTCGAAGTGTTATATGGTCATGTACGTTGGTCAGGGTGGACACGGTCCGGGCCGGTCCTGTAAATGCATCTAGTGCCACCCCTAGTTGGTTTTGGAGTATTGATGACAAATGTGGTTGAGGGACTAATGCGTTTGTGAGAATTGCAGGATAACGCAGGTAGTGTCCCTCATTGATTCGGTTTACCTACCGGAGACGACCCCTAAAAATGTATGAAGACATTGAAGACAATGGTGGTATGTGAAGATATTCACATTGAAGACTATGACATGAGAAGACATTGAGTGAAGACTATGGAGCCTTGAAGACTGTGTTGTTTCGTTGTTTCCTTTTCTTCTTTGTTGAGTCATAGGAACCACCGTCTTTGTTAAGTGGGGTCCAAGTGATCATAGTCGAATGATCAAGTGATGCTCAACCCAAATCCTATGTCTTGGCGAAGACAATGAGAGCAAAACTTATCCAGAGCTGGATGAGTCAGCTTTGCTTGTAGCCCAAGTAAAGTTGCCGTGAGTGTTTGAAATCTGACCGTTGGAACACGTGTCAGTTCCTTAGTGACCCAGGGTCATTTCGGACATAACAGGTCGGGTTGCCTAGTGGCTATAAATAGCCCACCCCCTACACCAAAAATTGGTGGCTGCTCAGAGTTAGTGCACGACTTTTGTCGTTTGAGAGCAACCCACCTCGAAGCCTTTGAGAGAGAGAAATCCTTGCGAGGACAAAGCCCAAAACACCCAGAGCCAAAGAGTGTTAGGAATCACTGAGGTTTTCCTGTCTGTGTGACCTGAAGACTTATTACACTTGAGGACTGTGAATCCTCCAGCCGGTTAGGCGTCGCGTTCTGAGCATCCAAGAGTCATTGTGGATTGCCGATGAACGTCGTCTGTGAAGGTTCGGAAGTCTACCTTGAAGACTTACCAGAGTGATTGGGCGAGGACTGTGTGTCCTTAGCTCAAGGGGAATAAGGTGAAGACGCGGTCTTCTGAGTTGAATCTCAGCCTCCCTAGCTGGATGTACAGCTTGTCACAAAGAATCGAACTGGTCCAACAAATCTGAGTCTTCAACTAGTGACTGGTTCTATCCTTCCTCCTTTACCCTAAGTTTGTATTCGTGAAGTCATTGCTTATATGTCTTATCTGTTTGACTTCACCGCTTGACTTCTATTGTTGTTTGGCTTCATACTATCTTCCATCCCGATCCTTACTACATAGCTGCTATTAGTCTTGTCCGCTCACATTATTGCATACTTGACTATGGCTTGCTTGTTGTAGTTATCTTCCGCTGCATATCAACTAGGTCATTTCATTGTTTGTCTTCAAACATCCGTGTTTTGAAGACTTTCATAAAATCGCCTATTCACCCCCCCTCTATTCGATAACTAGCACTTTCAATTGGTATCAGAGCAAGGTACTCCCTTGTTCTGTGTGTTTCGGTTTAACCACCTGGAGTTTTAGCTATGTCGACTGCAGGGATAATCAAAGTCTCCGCTGCTTGCCCCGTGTTCGATGGAACTGACTATCCCTACTGGAAGAATAAGATGCGCATGCATCTTGAAGCCATTGATGTCGACCTCTGGTATGTCGTCAAGAACGGCGTTCCTAAATCTGGTGAAGGTGTCACCCCTACTGATGTCAAGAAGTTCATTCAACTGGACTCAACTGCAAAGAACATCATCTGTGGTCATCTGACCAAAGGGCAGTATGGCCGTGTAAGTGCTCTAGAAACGTCGAAGCTAGTCTGGGACTGGCTATCCAAGGTCAACGAAGGCGTCTCAACCCAGAGAGATCAAAGGATCAGTGTTCTTCGCAACCTCTTCAATCGCTTCAAGAGAAACGACAATGAAAATGTCCAGCTCACGTTTGATCGCCTCACTGACATCACAAATGAGCTTCATGCCCTCGGCGCCACTGAGATCACCAAGCATGAAATCGTCAAGACACTACTGAGATCACTTGACAGCTCTTTTGACACCCTTGCCCTCATGATACAAGAACGTCCTGACTTCAAGACACTCGATCCGTCTGATATACTTGAGAGGCTCAACACACATGAGTTCCAGCTATCTGAGAAAAGAGATATCTATGGTCCCAACTATGGCCGAACTCGCACTTTGAAGGCAAAAGTTGTTTCCTCATCTGAAGAAGAATCTGACTGCGGTTCTGATGATCCTGAAGACATTGGAAAGGAACTTGCTATGCTTGTGAAGAAGTTCCAGAAGTTCACTAGGAAGAAAGGCTTCAGAAAGTCTTCACGATCCAGCTCAAGAGATGATGAAGCTTCCACTCATGACTACAAGAAGAGAACCTGTCACAAGTGCAAGAAAACTGGACACTATATCTCTGAGTGTCCACAGTGGGACAATGAGAAGAAGAAGAAGAAGAAGAGCAAGGAATATGATTCTGATGACAAGAAAAAGAAGAAATCTTCAAAGTCTTCTTCCAAGTCTTCATCAAAGTCTTCATCACATAAGAAGAGCTCATCTGGCAAGGCTCGTGCTTTTGTTGGCAAGGAAATGGATTTAGAGGAGGAGTCTGCTTCTGAGGAGGTGGAGGTGGAGGTGGAGTCTGAAGAGGAGTCCGACCCGGGCGTTGCAAGTCTGGCCTTAGCCACAGCCTATGTTGCCAAGTCCATCTTCAACACTGAAGACAATGACTTCCACACCAACGCTGAAGATGATGACAAGGACGACCCTGCTCCCACCTACTGCTTCATGGCACGCGGTGCCAAGGTAAAATCACGTGATGCTTACTTTCAAACATCAAGTGAAGATGACTCTGATTGTGAATCCAAACCCAGCTACAAAACACTTGCTAAAATTGCAACTGAACAACAAAGAGCTATGGAACATACTCAAAAACTGTTAGACAAAAGCGATGACCTGTTGGACGCGGAAATGACACGTTCACAGTCCTTAGTCGAAGACATTAAAAATCTTCATGCTAGGTACCAAGAACTTGAAAGTCGTCATGAATCGCTCTCAACTACTCATGAAAAGCTCTCCTATGATTATCTTCAAAGGAAGCAAGAGCTTGAGAAATTGAGAGCGGCTCATGAATATCTTCAAAAAGAGAATGAGTCACTTCGCGCTCAACAGATCAGTTCCGCTAAGGATGGATTTGAACCACCATGTCTAAAATGTCTTGAGCGTGATATCGCTACCTCTGTTGCTGAATGTTCAACTCCTGCTATTGTTGCATTGTCTTCAACTACTAATGTGGTAACTAACCCCTCTGAGGAGGATACCACTGCTATTGCTAATGAAAATGTTAGGTTGAAGACATTGCTTGAAACAGGAATGTATAAAAGTATGAAAGGGCATCAGACACTTTGCGATGTCCTCAAAAAGCAGATTCTGAACCGAAACCCTAGGAAAGAGGGTGTTGGGTTCGAGAGGAAAATGAATGTTGATGGTTCCTACTGGAAGCCTAAGCAGTATCCCAAAACCACATGGGTTGCTGCAAAGGGACCTTCAATGGATCCATCCACCTTATCTGGCTTTACCTGTGCTAACCCCATTATCATTGATGAATCCTTTGATGCAAACTATAAGCTGTTCAAGAATCAGAATGGTGAAGTGTTTGCCAGGTATATTGGTACTAACTGCAGGAATGGACCGCCTATGAAGAAGATCTAGGTTCCCAAAAGTTGTCTTGAGAATCTTCCAGTGAATGTCGTCATGACACCACTTGGGATGAAGACAAACCCCAGACCAAAGGCGTCATATGGTCCAAAGGCTTCATACAGACAGAGGACTCACCTGAGTCACCCTAACGCCAATGTTTTGCAGGGAAACCGTACTCAAATTTATGAATATGAGCATGTGTCTTCAAACCGCTATGTTCATAGAACTAAGAACTTTTCTGCTTATTCATATGAGTATCATTCATCTCCTGCAAGGCTATTTGCTAGGGCTCCAAAGCCGAAATTCTCAGATGCTGCACTTAGACTCATTGCTTCTAAGCCACCCCTGAAGATGTAGGTGGTTAAGAAGAATTAACTCTCTTTTGCAGGAAAGGGTCTCCAGCCGAAAATCAAAGGTGTCTGATGCTATTGCTAGGGACCTAAAACATCTTGTAGGGCACAAGATCAAATGCCCAAATGGTCTCACTATGTATTTTGTTCCTGAATCATTTCCCATTCATCCCATCAGTCCTAATCTTGATTTAAGCTTCAATAATCACTTGCCCGTCAAATGTTTATGCTTCACAATGCTCTTGGTGAAGCCTATCCCCCTAACTGTACTATAGGGTATGACACCTCATGCTTCAGAATGGATTATGGACAGTGGATGCACTAATCATATGACTGGTGATCAAAGTCTTCTCATGGACTCAACCCTACGTCCATCAGACAAGAGTCACATCACATTTTCTGACACTGGTAAAAGCAAGGTATTGGGTCTAGGTAGAGTTGCAATATCAAAGGATCAACACATGGACAAAGTGATGCTTGTTGAGTCCCTTGGTTTCAACTTAATGTCTATCTCAATGCTTTGTGACTTGAACATGATTGTGATATTCGGAAAATATCGTTGCCTTGTACTAATGGAATCTGACAAGTCTCTAGTCTTTGAAGGGTATAGGAAAGATGATCTATACATGGTAGATTTCTCAGCAGGTGCATAGCTTGCCATATGTCTTCTTGCAAAAGCTTGAACGTTGGCTCGGCATCGGAGGTGGGGCATCTTGGAATGAGGAACTTACACACTCGCCAAGAAGAAGCATGTCATAGGCATCAAAGGTGTCAAGTTCAAGAAGGATCATTTGTGTGGTGCCTGCGAAGCTGGAAAGATGACTAGGGCAAAGCACCCCTCGAAGACAATCATGACGACATCTCAACCCTTCGAGCTGCTACACATGGATTTGTTTGGCCCTACTCATTACTCTACCCTCACAACAACTGCTTGTCTCTATGGCTTCGTCATTGTTGATGACTACTCAAGATACACATGGGTGCACATAATTCTCTACAAGACTGAAGTGCAAGATGTCTTCAGACGCTTCGCCAATCGAGCAATGAACGATTATGGCCTCAAGATCAAGCATATCAAAAGTGATAATGGCATTGAATTCAAGAACACCGGACTTGATCTTTATCTGGATACCATGGGAATCACTCATGAGTTCTCTGCTCCATACACACCTCAGCAAAATGGCATCGTGGAGCGCAAGAACAGAACCCTCATTGAGATGGCTCGAACAATGCTCGACGAGTACAAGACACCAAGAAAGTTCTGGCCGGAAGCCATTCATACAGCTTGTCACGTCATCAACCTATATCCATAAGCTTCTGAACAAAACATCCTATGAGCTCCTTACTGGCAAGAAGCCAAATGTCAGTTACTTCAGAGTATTTGGGGCTAAGTGCTGGATCAAGGATCCTCATCACAAGTCAAAATTTGAACCCAAAGCTCACGAAGGCTTCATGCTCGGTTATGGAAAGGACTCACACTCTTACAGAGTCTTCAATCCCTATCTCTACAAAATCGTCGAAACTGTAGATGTGCGATTTGATGAAACCAATGGCTCACAAAGATAGTTCCTGCCAAGCACACTAGATGAAGCTCCACCCAGCGAATCTATCAAGCTGATGGGAATTGGTGAAATCATGCCAAATGAAGCATAGCCTGAAGAGGAACTCATCATTTCAGCACCTAACCAACCTGAAGACAATGCTCATCCTGAAGACAATCCTCCCAATGATGACAATGATCAGCATGAGCAAAGTCCTCGTCCAGTTCATCCTCGAGTTGCAAATGAAGTACAAATTTAGAAGATAATCGATAGCATCAACGCACCTGGTCCGCTTACTCGCTCAAGAGCAACACAGCTAGCAAATTTCTGTGGGCACTTTTCTTTTGTGTCAATATCAGAACCCAAGAAAGTTGCTGAAGCTTTTATGGAACCAGAATGGATTCAAGCTATGCAAGAAGAAATTCAACAGTTCAAGCTGAATAATATTTGGGAACTTGTCAAGCGTCCTGACCCTCGCAAGCATTACATTATTGGCACCAAATGGATATATCGAAACAAGCAAGATGAGCATGGTCAAGTCATCAGAAACAAAGCAAGGCTTGTGGCTCAAGGATATACTCAAGTTGAAGGAATTGACTTTGATGAAACATTTGCTCCTGTAGCTAGGCTTGAAGCTATTCGCATACTACTAGCCTATGCTAACCACCACAACATCTTGCTCTATCAAATGGATGTGAAGAGTGCATTTCTCAACGACAAGATTGAAGAAGAAGTATATGTCACTCAACCACCTGGCTTTGAAGATCCAAAACATCATGATATGGTGTACAAGCTAAATAAAACACTGTATGGCCTCAAACAAGCTCCTCGCGCCTGGTATGATACAATCAAAGACTTCCTGAAGAGCAAAGGCTTCAAACCTGGATCCCTTGATCCCACACTCTTCACGAAGACATATGATGGTGAACTGTTTGTATGCCAAATATATGTGGATGACATTATCTTCGGCTGCACCAACCAGAAGTATAGTGATGAGTTTGGATACATGATGCAAGAGCAATATCAGATGTCCATGATGGGAGAGCTCAAGTTCTTCCTTGGTCTTCAAATTCATCAGCAAAGAAATGGCATCTTTATATCTCAAGAAAAATACCTCCAAGATTGTCTGAAGAAGTTTGGAATGTAAGAATGCAAAGGATACACGATGCCAATGCCAGCTAAACACCACTTGGGTCCCGACGACAATGGTAAAGAGTTCGATCAAAAGGTATACCGCTCCATGATTGGTTCCTTACTTTACCTATGTGCATCCAGGCCAGATATAATGCTTAGTGTTTGCATGTGTGCTCAATTCCAAGCGGCACCAAAGGAATCGCATCACTTAGCTGTGAAGCGAATTCTTCGATATTTGGCTCACACCCCAACACTCGGATTATGGTATCCAAAGGGCTCAAAATTTGATTTAGTTGGATTTTCGGATGCTGATTATGCTGGTGACAAAGTGGATAGCAAGTCTACATCGGGCACATGTCACTTTTCGGGACGATCACTGCTTGTTGGTCTTCAAAGAAGCGTAACTCTGTGTCACTCCCAATTGCGAATCTGAATACATTGCTGCTGGATCTTGTTGTTCTCAGCTTCTATGGATGAAGCAAACTCTCAAGGACTATGGCATCAATCGACACAAGTACCTCTTTTCTGCGACAACGAAAGCGCCATCAAGATTGCCAACAATCCAGTCCAAAGACTCGAAGACAAAGCACATTGAAATTCGTCATCATTTTCTCGTGGATCATGTCATGAAGAAAGATATTGACATCATTCACGTCAACACCAAGAGCAATCGGCGATATCTTCACAAAGCCCTTGGATGAGAAAAGGTTTTGCAAGTTACGGTGTGAGCTAAATATCTTGGAATCCTCAAATGTCCTGTGATCAAGCACACATCCTAACACTTATGCATGTTGATGACTTAGATGTGCAACACACGAAGTAACGTATATCTTCAATCAGTGAAGACTTACATTCTAAGTGTGAATACATTAACATGGAATTTGACTTTGGAGCGCCACGATAATTGTGCGCCGTGTCTGGGTCTAATACTTCCTATACGGTGGGTAATGCCACCACCAAATTTCTTTGTTTGAAGTGTTTACTCATGGCGTTATTTCTTGAAGCTATTCGCATTTGATTTGACTTCAACTTCAACCTATTTTCATGATTTTCTTCACTATGATGATTTGGTTGCTGTCTGATATATATTTATGTCCTCTAAAGCATTCACTTATAGCTATGTCTTCAAGTAGAATCTTTTGAACTAAGTGAATGTGATCGGACCCCAATCTCTCTATGCTTTCTATCTCAAATTCTATCTGTCCAAATCATATGCATTCTATTGAAACTGTCGAATGTCTTCTCTGCGTCCTTGTTAGCAAAAGACACAGAGACAAACTTTAAGTCTGTTTTAAATAATTCATCATTACTGTTGAACTCCGGAGAAGCCGGAACGACCATCTGACAAACCTGGCGAGCGTGGGAACATGGGATAACTCACAGTATGTTGCATGCGTGCCACGTGCCCCTCAGATGTGAACCGCCAGGGGCACCTGAGTAATTGCGCTGCGCCGCACACCTCGTTATAAATACCTGTCCCCTGCGGTAAAGAAAATCTTCTTCCACCTCTCCACCTCGTCAAAACCCTAGCGCCACCGCTAGCTCTCGACGACGCCGGCGACGAAGCACTTAGCTGCCGCGACTTCTCCGACGACGTCCTCACGCCGGCCGCGAACATCTTCGTCTCCGCCGCCGCCGTAGGTGTCCTCCGTCGCCAAGTTAGGGCACGGTGGACTGAACTGCTCGGCCTCCTTTCCTTTCGTCTAGCAATTCTTAGAAGCGGTAAATATATCTCTATTTTTACCATCTTTTTGATCTTCAAGATTCATCCTACTTGCCAAAAATGGTTTCTGCCCATACAAAGTTAGATCTATTCTGTCTGCGTCTCGTACTGCTTAGTATATTCACTTAAGCTTCAGAACTAGTTAGATTCCTCACTTGTACTTATTCACGGATTCGTACAAATCTGGAACCAACTCTCAGCGTATAAGTGAATGTCTTCGCATCATGAGGTCAATGTCTTCAAACCGATTTATCTTCAAAATCTTATGAGAATGCATATAACCTCTTCCCCTTCCCTCGCATCTCTAATGCTGTCACAGGTAGATGTCCGTGGGAGAATCCCTTGGTTCTCATAGTCTGCATTCGTTTGCAGAATTCTTACAAGATCAAACCAACTCTGAAGCCGGTTCGTCATCAAGCAAACGCAAGCCTTTGAAGCCTTTGATTGTGAAGCCATTCAGTTTGAAGCTCATGGCTACAGATAAATCAGTCGGGAAGGGCGGCGCAGACAGCGTCGTGAGGGAACCTCAAAAGATCTCGCTGATGACCTCGCAGAGCTGTACAAGACAAATCTGAAGAGACTTATAATCAGCGCAAGACAAGAATCCAATGGATTCGACGCTATTGGGCTGAACAGTGGTTCAAGTACAATTTCGTCACACAAGAATATGCCGAGAAGAATGCCATCGAAGCCCTTGGGTGATATTCATTTCGAGGCCTCCTCCCAAGAGCATGGTGAAGCTATTGCACAAGGTTTCTATCCTTGCATGGTCCGTGGACCTTAGCTCGAAAATGCCGACCGACGTCTTTGCTCGTGTCGTGATGACAATCTCTTCAAGCGCAACTTCCAAAGACGCAAAGGCTTCACAAAGGAAAACAAGAAGTCATTGGGATTAGACTTCAACCCTGGTCCCTCTGCTCCCCGTGCTGACGGCTCACGTGACGCTGAACCCAATGTCATCGGTCCGTTTTCAAACCTTGAAGGCCTCATGACTTATATTCTGGTCCAAGGTGCCAAAGTGGATCACTCTTATGACAATGATGACTCTGATGAAGCCCCAGCTCCAGCTCCTGCTCCTGCTCCAAAGCCGCAGAAGCTTAAGAAAGTCAAGGCTCCAAAGTCAGCTGCTCCTCCAAAACCTTCTCTTGTGAAGCCACTGGCCACTGCACCTCCTGAAGCTAGTGCACAGTCTGAGGATCAATCTCGTATCTCCAAGAAGACGGAGAAGAGAAAGAAAAGTGTCAAGAATACTGAACTGACACTGACCCCTGCTGCCATTCTGCGTGAAGAGCACATTGATCTGTCAAGTGATGACGATCTTGCAGATGATGCTCTTGAGCAGCTTATCAAGAGCAAAAAAGAAGCAGAAATCTTCAACAACTTGCCTCTCTTTGATGTGGCAATCATCCATCACTTCATTGATGAGTGGTTTGACACACCAAACATCATCTTTGAAGATCTGCAACTTCCAATTGGCCTCAGCGTCTCTTTCAACATCGCCATTGCTTCTGAGCTAGCTCTAGCTCAGCGGATTGTTGAACTGAAGCACAAAATTGACTATGAGAAGGCTCAGTTCAAGAAGCATATGGCTGCACTCAGTGTGCAAGACGTCAAAAACTTCAAGGTCATGCTGCACGAACTCAAAGAAAACTTTGTCAAGAAGCGTGAAGAAGCCAGAGGCTCTCGTGAGCGCATGAAGACTCTGGCTGACAAGTGTGTGCTTGCCTACGATGAGGCTGAGAAGCGCAAGGCACTTGGCCATCCTGGGATCGACCCCAGGATGGCTGCAAAGAAGAAGAAGTCTTCAGCTGACCAAGCTGCACCTTCAAGGCAGGAAGAGCCCCGCATAGTCTTCCCAAGCAGCATGACTGGCTCGAAGCCAAAGGTACGGTCAACTGCTTCTGAACATAAAAAGACGAGGGTTGTCGAGGCTGAAGCGAGAAAAAGGAAAAATTTCGGCGCCTCGATGCTGCTCCTCCAAGAAGAAGCTAAAGACCAAGAAGAATCGGGCTGCTCCTCAGAGCCCTTGATTGTTGAACCCATTTCGTGGTTAGTCCCCGTTGCAACCCAAGAACTTCGAGATGACTGTTCATGAGCCTGCTTCCAGAGGGCTCCTGGTTGAAGATATTCCAGCAGCTGATCCCTCACTGCTGAAGACATTGGTCACCATGACAATGTTGAAGATGATCAAGTTCTTCCTCAAATTGAGTACAATGTGGTATCATCGCCTGTTCGTACGAACAGCGAACTCATCAGCATTGGTCGTCCTCTGACGCCAATTGCACATGATGCTTCATGGGCAGATCGCCCGCAACAACAAGACTCCCCCAGTACTCCCCAACACCAAGTCACTCCCCAACAGCAACACCAAGAAGAAGAGGAAGACTCTGAGGCCCAGGCAACCCCATCTCCAAAGGCGTCGCCAGCATTTCGCAGGCTTCGCAAAGGTCAAAGGCCTCAAGTGCCTCTTTCGAGCGTTCCAGAAGGAGAAGTGCACCACCAACCTGTTGCACGTCAAGTGTTTTCAGAAGCCAGTCCAACTGTGAACGTCTCTGAGTCTGAAGCTAAAGCTGTTGAAGATAATCCGGCTGCATCAGCCGCTGACACCCAAGAAGAAGAAGAAGAACGTGTTCCTACACCCCCGGTAATTGAAGAAGTGATCCCCGATATCAACGTGCCAGTGCCCGACCCTCCAGCTCCTCAAGTGGAGGTTGAAAACAATGAGGCTGCCACCTCCAACACCAATGAAGCCAATGACGCCAATGTGGAGCCTGTCCCAACTGCTCCTGGAGCCAATGAAGGAACTGTGCCTGAAGCCAATGAGGCAACTGCTCCCGAAGCATCTGCTGTGCAGCCTGAAGCCTCAGCTGCTGCCACTGCTCCAGTTCCGCCACCAAGGCCCTACACAATTGAGCAAGCATTCAACTATGGCGAGCTAGTCACAGTAAGATGGCTCGTTCTGGTCCCTCCGCCTCATGCCTCTGGTCCTCAATTCGACTATCATATTGCGCATAGGCCTCCGGTCCAGAAGCCGAAGCCAAGACTGGCAAGGTTTCCAGGCACTGCCACCTCAACTGGTTCTTTCAATGCAAATGGCTTGAAATCCCACAATACTTTCTTTGACAGTGCAAAGAACCCCTACAAAAGGCCAAGGATCTCACCTGACCGGTTCTGGAGCTATCAGCAAAGAAGCTATTACTCCTGTGTTCTGTATGACCAAGGCCACATTTTCCCTCATATGCGCCTCGACACTGAAGCCATTGTCGGACTGTCGTGCTTAGAAGAAGCACTTGATTGCTTTCATGATGCAGGTCTGCTTGGTTTCGTAACAGACAAAGAGCACTGGAATGAAGAATTAGTGCTTCAATTCTATGCCACACTCCACATCCGCGGCTACAACAGAGATACGAAGACATGGGTGACTGGAAATGTCCATCATGAAGCCAAAGCTCTTGACATCATTGAGCTCACAGGCCTACCCACTCCCGGAGAGCTGTTTGAACCTGGATGTCAACTCCACCGCGATGCCTTGGAAAGCATATTTCATAAGCCAGAACCCGACATGAGTCAGATGCTGAGCATGATGAAGCCACTGCCACATGACGCTGAATACCCTCAACACTTCTTTGTTGATGACCTTGAGTATCTGCCTCGTACCATATATCACATCATACGGCGAACTCTATGGCCAATAAAAGGGCATTCATCATCTGCAAAGCTTGAAGGAGCAATGAAGACATTGGTCTTCTACATCCTCAATGGCATCAGCTTCAACATGCAAGATTTATTCATCCGACAATTGGCTGCCTCTGGATCTGATCTGTTTGGTCTGAAGTTCTATGCTTCATGGGTCATGCACCTCATCAAGATGCACTCTGCTATCAACTATCAACCCTCTGCTCGCAATCATCTGATCTTTCTACCAGAGGTTGATATGTCTGTTGAAGCCATATACCCTGAGCCTGCCAAGACGCCACTAAGTCTTCAGAACGCAGTTCACCACAGCTTCTCTCAACCTATGGAAGGATTCCAAGCGGTATCTCGTATCTATCCCCTGGCTGGGAACACACGTCTGCCTCATCGTGCACGGACTGAAGCCACTGAGAGCACAATTGGCCAAAGGCCTCTAAGCGCTCTCGAGTCCTCAATGATCGAGAACTTCTTGTGGCGCTGCATCAAAAGCAAGATAAGCATCACTCCGGCTCAGCGTCAAATGCAAAGCCTCTTGGTGGGCGTCAATCGCATTCGCAACCTTGCCACCAAGAATGCTTTTGTCACTCACGAGACTTGTCGGCGATCATGGAAGAGTTTGACCCTGCTCAGTGCTGAAGCTGATCTTCAAGACGATGGCTTCTTTGAGCGTTTCAAGTTTGACTCCACTCCTCCACGGAATGCAGTCCCACGGCGAACTCCATCTCTTGAAGACTCTGACTATTGTTCCTTCGCGGCAACGGTACATGCCAGAGTGATCGATGAGGAAGCCGATGCTACTTCACCGCCCCCTACTTCTGCACGAATCGACACTGCGCCCAGCTCGTCTGCACCGCCAACCAACAACCACAACCCTGCTGCATCATCTTCTTCAGAAGAGGACGAGTAGATGCTCTATGTCTTCAAACATTTTTGGTCCTTACTGACAAAAGGGGGAGAAGCATATGAGTTTGATAGTCTTCAAGCGGGTTCACAAGGGCGGTTGCACTATATTTTGCCTAGTGTTTACAACTCTCGTTTTTGAAACATTTGGTTCTCATGAGTTGTAACACTTAAACTCGATGGTTAAATGCTTCTTATTTGCTTTACCACAGTGCGATGATAAATTCCCGTAATGCGGCGATAACTTCCGCACTTAGATCATTCTGCAGAAGTCCATTTTCATTATGCATGTCATTCTCTTAGCTATATCATTTCATGCATGATGAATTATCTTCATAAGTTGAAGAGGATCTCCACAAGTACAACCTGCCATGTGCATTTGCATTCCAAAAGCAAACTACTTATATGACATCTTCAGGGGGAGCCTTTTCCACTTATGAAGACAATTCCCTATCCTTTAGAATTTCACATATTTTATCCCCGTTGAAAACTTCTACCAGTTTGTCATCAATCACCAAAAAGGGGGAGATTGTAAGTGCATCTAGTGCCACCCCTAGTTGGTTTTGAACTATTGACGACAAATGTGGTTGAGGGACTAATGCGTTTGTGAGAATTGCAGGATAACGCAGGTAGTGTCCCTCATTGATTCGGTTTACCTACCGGAGACGACCCCTAAAAATGTATGAAGACATTGAAGACAATGGTGGTATGTGAAGATATTCACATTGAAGACTATGACATGAGAAGACATTGAGTGAAGACTATGGGCCTTGAAGACTGTGTTGTTTCGTTGTTTCCTTTTCTTCTTTGTTGAGTCGTAGGAACCACCGCATTGTTAAGTGGGGTCTAAGTGATCATAGTCGAATGACCAAGTGATGCTCAACCCAAATCCTATGTCTTGAGCCGAAGACAATGAGAGCAAAACTTATCCAGAGCTGGATGAGTCAGCTTTTCTTGTAGCCCAAGTAAAGTTGCCGTGAGTGTTTGAAATCTGACCGTTGGAACACGTGCCAGTTCCTTAGTGACCCAGGGTCATTTCGGACATAACAGGTCGGGTTGCCTAGTGGCTATAAATAGCCCACCCCTACACCATAAATTGGTGGCTGCTCAGAGTTAGTGCACGGCTTTTGTCGTTTGAGAGCAACCAACCTCGAAGCCTTTGAGAGAGAGAAATCCTTGCGAGGACAAAGCCCAAAACACCCAGAGCCAAAGAGTGTTAGGCATCACTGAAGTTTTCCTGTCTGTGTGACCTGAAGACTTATTACACTTGAGTACTGTGAATCCTCCAGCCTGTTAGGCGTCGCGTTCTGAGCATCCAAGAGTCATTGTGGATTGCCGGTGAACGTCGTCTGTGAAGGTTCGGAAGTCTACCTTGAAGACTTACCAGAGTGATTGGGCGAGGACTGTGTGTCCTTAGCTCAAGGGGAATAAGGTGAAGACGCGGTCTTCTGAGTTGAATCTCAGCCTCCCTAACCAGATGTACAATTTTCACAGCAACTGGAACTGGTCCAACAAATCCTGAGTCTTCAACTAGTGACTGGTTCTATCCCTTCCCTCCTTTACCCTAAGTTTGTCTTCGTGAAGTCATTGCTTATATGTCTTATCTGTTTGACTTCACTGCTTGACTTCTATTGTTGTTTGGCTTCATACTATCTTCCATCCTGATCCTTACTACATAGCTGCTATTAGTCTTGTCCGTTCACATTATTGCATACTTGACTATGGCTTGCTTGTTGTAGTTATCTTCCGCTGCATATCAACTATGTCATTTCTGTTGTTTGTCTTTGAAACATCCGTGTTTTAAAGACTTCCATAAAAATCGCCTATTCACCCCCCCCTCTAGTCGATAACTAGCACTTTCAGGTCCGGTCCCTGACCGAGCCGCCGTTTTGACCGGCCGCCGGCGGACCGGACCGGACCAGACCGACCAGCTGGGCAGTCTTGATTTCAGGGCTCGGACCGACCGCCCTCCAGCCCGGGCTGGACCGAGAGGACCGGCCGTGGTTAACGTAGATGAGGGCACAACGCACACGAGGGGTTGTCGGAGAGCGCAGGAAGAGGTGTAGGGCGCTCTATGGTTGAGATCCACGGTGGTGCACACATGGAAGCGACAGGACATGGCGGCGCCGGCCGGGGCGCCATTGTTAGCCATGAACCTTCGCGTTTTTGCTTTTTGGCAGTTTTTCTGTCGCATGCAAGTATTGTAGGGCGTGCATGAGCCCATGATTTTTTGTGTGCGGGCCTTGCCGTGATTAACGGATCAAATCTGACGTGAAGTTATGGCGCCGTGATTATAGGATCGAGCCTGTTTCTCTCCTTCCTTCTCTTTTTAGCAGTGATATATTTCTAAGAATGTTTTTTACGTAAACTTAAATTGGATTGCTACTGTTACCTAAAATCGTGGGGCAGTTATTACAATCCAAACAAAGATAGCACGTATAGATTTGGTAAGCATGTCACATAGGAATAGGATTTTCCTTTGGTTTTCTATTCGACTTGATAAAAGCAAACGAAAGCATGCGAAGGGCTAGTCAAGAATGGCGCCACGATTATCGGATCGAACGCCGGCACTCTCGTTCTTTCTATTCTCTGTTTGACTGGATGCAAGGAAAAAAGGGGAGCGCGTGATCTGGGTCTTCTTCTACCTCATTGCCCCTGTCTCTGTGTCAATTGAGGGATGGGTACTTGATTCCGATGAACATCGCCGGGGTGGGACACGGCCAGGGCGTCGCCGGTGGCCGCGACGAAAAAGAACGGCCTTGCAGCTTCGGTCCGCTCGGTCGGACCGGTAAAGACCGGACCGGACCGGACCGAGAAAATTTCGGGCCAAAATTTAGTAACCGGACGAACAAATTCTTCAGCGGGCCAGGACCGGGCGGTCCAGTCTAGAACGGGCCACGAGCGGGCCGAAAAGCCCGCTCGCTCCGTCCAACCTGATACGTTGGAGAAATTCTCAAATTTAAATAAATATACCTTCGATGCAAATTTTCTTTTTTTGAAAACTACTTGGTGCACTTTATTAAACTCATATCAAAGTTACATCATCTACAATGTCCGAAAGTAAAAAGCTGGGAGGATCACCATCCCAAACAAAAGTAGAATTTAAATTGAAACTATGTCTAGCAAGATTGTGCACCCGAGGTAGGGAGACTACTTCTTATCAAATACTAATTTAATTGAACAGATGTATTATTTGCCAAAAAATAAATAAGTAAATAAACTTAGGACATATGTTGAATGTCACCTGAAAAGATGAGAGAGGAGCGAGGGAAAAGATTGCAGTGGAAACTATCCTTGCAGAACATCCCACGACATGCTCTCCTGCAGGTCTCCCAGTGCGATTTGCACACACCGGCATAGGCGTCTCCCAGCTAACGCATCGCTGCATCGTGCCCCCACAATTGTGCCTCTGCGTCCAACGCCTGCTCAGCCTAGCGCCCGCGCATGTGTGGCCACCGCTCCAGAAGTGCATGCCCTGTAGATAGTGTTGCTCATCAAATACCTGCACTTCACAACATAGTAGTACAGCTCGCCGTCGTGTTCGTACGCGTGTAACTCCAGAGCAGGTGGCTCGTCGTGTTGTTGTTTCTGCCCCGCTTGGTGTACTCTGGGAATCTCCTTCTCCAAGAAGATCTTCCCAAAGGGACCACCTCCATGGCCATCCGTGCAGGTTTTCATCTTCCTTCTGCTATAATCCTTGCATGAGATCTGTGGAAAGCTTTGTCCGTTGTTTCTGACGGTGTGGAACATGGATCCATACAGGGCAAAGCAACAACACCGAGATGGCCGAGGACACTGGATCCTATCACTCGTTGCACCGTAGTCAAATCGACCATAATGGGTACCATGCTCGCGCGTGATAGGGCACCCGAGGCTCGCTCATTAGCTTGGTGACGGGAGGCCGAAAGAGGCAATGGTCCATGGCGGGCTGTGCTCCACGGCAAAAATCTTCCGTCCGTGAGGTGAGGAAAGAATTGAGCCGAGCGGCTACGCGCGTGCAGCCGCCCAGCCCGTCCGACATGACCTCTGTTGCTAGTCCATCCAGGAATCGTACGTATAGGGCATGGTAGATATGACTCGGTCTAGTTCTGCAAAAGAGAGAATATTTGAAGCAGGAGACTTGCTATGGGTCGCGCTATCTGCCACACGTGTGGCAGAAAGGGAAACACAGCACACGTCTTTAATATAAAAAGATTGCCACATCATCGCATGCATGCATGTAGGAATCTTTTTGGATTTTCAGTTTTTAAAATGTTTTATCTTTTAAACGAAAAATCCGATTGAAAATTCATTTTCACCATTAAATTCCTCGCGATGAGATCTTCGAAACTAGATCACATGTTGATATGTTTTGATGAAATTATTTTTGGATTAAAAGTTGTCATGTCTATTGCATATGAATTGCCATGATGTTTACACTGAAGTTGCCATGATATGTTTCAGCTATTTTCTTCTACATTTAAAAGTAAATTTTAATATTTATAAAACGGGGAATTAAGAAACTAGACTTGCCATGAACCATAAACTAAAATTGCCATGATACATGCACGTAAAATTGTCATGTTTCATACAAAAAATAATTTTCATGGTCAAAGTACTGGAGTTGCCATCATCAAAATACTAAAATTGCCATGATCCACAAACTAAAATTGTCACATGGCAACTTTAGTTTAAGCCCTATGGCAACTGCAGTGTAAACATCGTGGCAACTTCTGGCAAAAAAAAATTCGTCGAAACATATCAACATGGGGTCTAGTTTTGAAGATCTCATCGAGACGGATTTAATGGTGAAAACGGATTTTTAGTTCGCTTTTTTATTTAGGAGATACAACATTTTTAAGCCGAAAACCAAAAAGAATTCTGCTGATGTCATCTATTCATACGTGGAAAAATGAGTAGTGATGGAGGCGTGTGGGCGATGTGCATACGCCCACACGTGTGGGCATTAACATTTCCGCTTGCTATATATTAGATCCATCTGCCTCTAATTGAGTCCATCTCTAACACGACTCATCTTAGATTATCACCACGTGCCGGTTTAGACTCCCCTCCTATTTTCAACCTATTTTTTTTGTTGGTTCTTTTCAACTTTTTATGTATGCACATTGTATATGTCGGTTCAACATATATAACTTTAGGAGCGTAACGTAATATCGTTAAGTCTCAGCCGTCAGTATTATTGATCAACGATGTATATTATTTTTATTTACGTGGAAGAATGTGGTGTCTTATTTTGCTTCTATCTTAATTATATAATAGATACTAGTACATATGCCCGTGTGTTGCAATGGGCAAAAAATTGAAAATATCTTCTTCACGAAACAAATTTAAGGAAAGTGAACAAATTTGATGGATATTTAAACAAACTGGAAAGTATTCGTTCATACTTGAATATTTTTTATTAAACCCGGATGCTTTTCGTATAGAACGGCACAAACTAATTATATTTGGATATATTTGAACTAAACCGTACTCTAAACCTAGTCCAAATGACCGCCAACACACGTTCTTCCATTTCCGGCTAGCCATGAGCATTGGAACTGAAGCTCCGGCTATGTCTTCGTAGTCTCCGCCTCCACAACTTGCAAGCGGCTAATCGGCCGACGATTTTGAGCCCGCCAAGCTTGGATTCAGAGGGAGCGAAATGGGCGGTGGTCTTCCTGGGGCCCGAGCACCGGCGAGCTCCCATGCTCTAGTCTTCTTCGCTGCCGGCTTCGTGGTCGTGGCAGCGAGGCGCGGGCGTGGCGGAGTTGGGAATGTCGTCCTCGTCCTCGCTCTTGCCATAGACTTCGTTGGCTACCTCGTGGATCTCCTTGAAGGCCGCATCTATCTCCGCCTGACGCTGGCGGTACCGTCGACGATTGCGGCGGATTTCATAGGCGGTGCGATATGAGTTGACCAGCACCTCCTACTCCACCTGGTCCACGTTTGGCGCGGTATAGCTGTGCCAGCGGTGAGTTGCTCCATCGTGTGTTGGTGCTTGTCGAGAAGGCGGAGGTTGTACTCCTGGTCGGCTTGCGCCTGTCAGAACAAGGCCTCCCGCTCGGCCAACACCATTTCGGTGTAGTGAGCACGTGCCAAGCACATGGTGATGTTGACATGGACCGGCGAGGAGGGTGTCGGCGACTTATCATCAATTGCATCTTCCTTTGGGACGTTCGCAGCTCCGACCTCCTTCTGCTTGCCGGCAACAATAGTGGCATCTCCGTCTTCTACTCGGACGAGACATTGTGCCAAATGGATTTGGAACTCGAGGAGGCCATGAAGAATCTGGTGCGGCGAGGAGGAGGATGGATGCAGCTATAGCAGGGGATGGAGTTTAAATAGTCGATGAATGGCAGGAGAAGCGCCGAGGTGGTTAATGGCGGAGTAGATTCCTCGGCAACCGGGCATGTTTAACTTAGGGAGGCTGACTAACGGCCTGTCATTTGAACGCGGAAGAGTCATGTGCATCGGGAAACGATGCGGGCGACGCTCACGATCGGCGCCGCTTCAATGGTAGAATGCCAGTGAGAGGAGAGGTCGCGTCGCTATGAGCCGGCATGAATATGGCACCGGTGCTCTGGAGCGGCGCTGGCCATTTCAGGTGGGATGGGGTATGGGCAAGGGAAGGGGTTTTTGAGTGGGCCATTGTTAGATAGAATCGAGAATGACAGCAGTCCGGACGCTCGCAAAACTCTCCAGGTTGCTTTCATATTGTTGGAAAAAGTAAGTTCGGACCGGTTGGCGGACCAATACAGTCAAAACACGTCCGGACCTTACGGCCTGGACAGTTGCGGACGTTGTTAAAAATGCCCTTACATAACTTTAGTAATTCATTTAAACTATTTAAAAAAATACTCCCTTCGTTCCCAAATTTAAGTTTTTTTAGAGATTACAACAAATGACTACATACGAAGCAAAATGAGTGAATCTACACATTAAAATATGTCTACATACATCTGTATGTTGTAGTCCATTTGAGATGTCTAAAAAACACTTATATTTAAAAACAGAAGGTATCATAAGATTTGAATTCTAATGTTTTTTGTTATGTAATCCCTCGGTCCGAAAATACTTGTCGAAGAAATTGATAAAAATAGATGTATCTAGAATTAAAATACGTCTAGATACATCCATTCCTCCGACGAGTATTTCCGGATGGAGGAAGTAGTTTTTTAATTTGGAAGATATTCTGCTTTTTTGCGCTATTAATCTTCTCCCAAAGGATAGTAATCACGTGTTGGGGCCGAGCGGCCAGCACGTACACGCATCAATCAGTCCATCGGCCATCACATGTCAGTCTGTCCGCCCGCCTACCCCAAAGCGTCTCGCCGCCCCCTCCACCAAGATACTCTACCTCTATCTGGAATCCCATCTATCTCCCTCTCGCTCCATCTTTCCACACGTACCCCGGTTTTTTCATAACTGAGCGGGTATTCGGATACACTCCAGACTATCGGGTCCAGAGGTTGAAGCGAAAAGGTCCGCCATGACAAATGATTTACAATCCGGCTAGGGACAATACATGTCACTTGAAGTACACAGTCAGTTAGACTGACTAAATTCTTCTTCTATACCATCCAACAGGCTGTCTAGCCTACAATCCTGTTGGGAATACTTTGCGGCTAATTCTACTTGGTCATACATCAAACGGACGGGGATCCCTTTCCCATCAGGCCCCAAAGGTCCGACCTCAGCCACGTGGTTCGGGTCAGCCTTGGTATATCGCGTCTTCATCATGGCCCAGGCTTCCCTTGCACCTTGTCGGCAGGTGTGACACTCCAAAAATTTTGTTTTGGTTTTCAACAAAAACTTGGTTGGTGTTGAAGGGGGTCATTTAAACCCTTCCAAAAGTTTCTTTCTCTCAAGAATTTCCCCTTTGGCAAAGGATTTTACTTTGGCATCTTCTTCAACTATGGTGTTGGTTATTTAAAAACCTTTCTTCTGATTCTCTCCTTCTCAAATTTATTTTTGGGATTTATTTTTCTTTTAGAAGAAAAACCTAGGAGTTTTGGTTCTTCTATTATTTTAAGACCACCCATGGTTTTATCTTGCCTCTTGTGGTAAATCTTCCCAAAACCCCTCCTTCCACTTTGGGACAATTCAAATATTCTGACCCAACCAGTCCAACTCACTTTTGGATTTTTATTTCATTTATTTCTTTGCCCAAAACAATTATGTCCATATTTTTGGGCCTAGGTGAATTGCAAAGCAAGTACCTTCAATGCCTTTGAACCTTGATCTCAAATCAATTCCTCTGGATAGTCCCTAGCACCCACAACCTAGAACCATCAAGATCTACTCTTCTTCTTTTCAAAATTTTCAAGTTTCAGCTTCTGCAAGTGTGGACCAGATTTGTCAAATTTGGTGAAATTCATATCTCCTCTTCTCCAAAAATTCCACCAAAATTCAGGCAACCTCCAGTTGCAATGAGAAGCCACTCCACCAAAAATCAGCTCAAGGAAAAATCCCCACATGCCAAAATCATTCTGTCGAACACCTAGCATGCACTGTCACTTTGCACTTTTAGAGTAATTCAGACATTCAGAAATTCAGTTTCATCAGAGGCTGGTCACTTGTCAAATGTGCACTTGGCGCGTTGCGCATGGCTCCTCCACCCTATCCAGAGCGCCGCACGAGCACTTGGCTGGTTCCTGGCGTCGGTGGCACCATGGCCCGTCCGCGCCGGCGTCTTCCGCGGCGTCGGGACCTCCCGTGGCGGCCAACAGGGGGCACCCTGCGGCACAACGCCGTTCGGCACCGCCCACGCCACCTGGGAGATCCGCGTGGCCGTCTCCCTTGCCAGCGCACGCATGCAGCACGTCGCCGTGGCCTGGCACGCACGGGGCACGCCCTCTGCCGTCGACGTGCCGCACGGCCGTTCCGTTGGGGACAGGCCGTAACCACCCCTACCTCGCTGAGTTAGGCACCGGGATGGACTCAGTGCTCCGTCTAGTCGATGCTCAAGCTCCTAAACCTACCATCCAGCCACAGCACCGCCGTAATCGCTCGCCGGACTTATCTGTTCTCGGCAACTGCCTCGGGCCTGCTATATATGGCGCCTCTGAGCTCGCTCTCGACCCCGCACACCTCCACCACCTCACCAGACCCCGCCCAGCCACTTGAAGAGCCTCGAGGGGCCCTTCTTCCTCAACTCCGGCCACCTCCGTCCGCTTCGGGCTCCGGCCGCGTTCTCTCTGGTGAGAGCTCCTCCACCGCCCTAGGCTTGCCCGTAGCCTCATGGCACCTCTAGGAGACTAACCCCCACTCCAATTTGACCCCAGTAGCTCTCTCCGACGAGACCCACGACTTCCCGAACCACCGTCCGCCGGAGCAAGGGCCGCCGTCGACGTGGTGCTCGCCGGCGACCACCACCAACTCCCACCGACACGGAAGGGTGCGCTGATCACAGAGGTACCCCGATCCCCTGCCGCGCCATGCGCACCACGCAGCTCTCGGGCGCCGACGAGCTCTGCCGCCTCCTTTTGAATATTCAAACCTGACGGGTGGGACCCGCCCGTCAGCCTCTCTATTCTTTTTTTCCGAACAGTTTCTGAAAGTGTATTCTGGCAATTGCGCTTTCTAATCCGAATCGTTTTCTGGACTTTTCTGCTTAGACCCCTGAGAGTTTTCTATTTCATTACAGAAAGGTCCTTGGACCAAAACTCTTATAACTTTTAAACATAAAAGGATTTTTGAGTGATTCTTTTTCTGTCCTCTTCAAAATTTTGTCTAGTTTTTTATCAGATGTATTTGAAAAATATTTGGAATATTTTTGTGCACCCCATGGTATTTACGTTAGTGCGTGTATTTTTGTATACCGTAGATACCGAAGGAGGTGACGGAACCGCGAACTTCACCGAGCTAGACCCCGACTACTCCGAACCAGGCAAGCATGTTTGAACTTTTGATATGATGAGTGTTTGGGCATGTTCATGAGCATCTCGATGAAAGTTATATCACGTAAAAAGTTGAGGCAAGTGAGTTTCGGAAATCCATGAGTTGTTGGAAATGAGTTGCATGGCCAGGAGTTGGCATGAGAATGGGTAAGATGACAGTGTTGTAGCATGCCAGTCTTATGCCAGACCGTTGACCCAGTGTCAACATAAATCAGTCCAGTTCCCGTCCGTCTCCCCTTCCGTACTACCACATGTTTTCCGCAAGGGATACGGCTTAGTAAGTTGCAAACCACTTTCGGTACACACCAAATCGAGAGGCGGGATGAGGGTTCCATGGCCTGGATTAAAGCCTATCATCCGTCAGGGGCATGGGTGTTTCGGTTGGGACGAGAGGGGGCACCCTTAGAGCTGCGATATAAATTTGATCCCATGCTATTCGAGATTGTGATCTCCCCGTCTCAAAGTTTTCTTTCTTGAACGCTGTCTAGGGTGATTCCTGGCAACGTAAGGTGGGATGGGTGTGTACTGGTTAGCTGTGTTTCCTCCCAAAATACCGTAAACGGAACTAGTCCTTCGAGACTACGGAAATCCGTTGGCTATGGATAATTTAGTACAAACTCTGCAGAGTCAATAATCCTTGAAATCATTTTATCCAGGTCCAAGTGATGTGTTCATCTTATCTTGTCAAATGTCAGTCCCGGTGACGAAAACTCCTGAGAACCACATGAGTGTTCAATGTTTATTTCCTGTGGATGGACTAACCCGTTTACTGTCTTGTGATGAATATTTTCCGTGAGCACCATTTCTTGTAAGTTATGAATAATGAAGTATAAGCCCTTTCTGCGATGTCGCTCAGACGTCCGACTGTGGTATTGTTATTTACTTATTTTGATATAAGCCCTTTCTGCGATGTTGCTCAGACGTCCGACTGTGGCATTGTTATTTACTTATTTTGATATAAGCCCTTTCTGCGATGTCGCTCAGACGTCCGACTGTGGCATTGTTATTTACTTATTTTGATATAAGCCCTTTCTGCGATGTCGCTCAGACGTCCGACTGTGGCATTGTTATTTACCTATTTTTGATATATGCCCTTTCTGCGATGTCGCTCAGACGTCCGACTGTGGCATTGTTATTTATTTATTTTTGACATAAGCCCTTTCTGTGATGTCGCTCCGACGTCCGACTGTGGCCCGCATATCTTTTCTTTCAGTATAAGCCCTTTATGAGGTGTCGCTTAGACGCCCGACTGTGGCACACTTTACTTATTTGTTCGCCCTTCGAGGTATCGCTTCAGACACCCGATTGGTTTTCAGTTTATTTTCCTTGGGTTTTCGAGCGGACTACCGTCGATTCCCTTTTCTCATACCTTGTTATACTGATTTGACTGCACATTGTTAAATTACTCATGACGCATTCACGCATACATTTGTTATATCTTTTGTCCGAACTGTCTTGCGAGTACTTTCAAAGTACTCACCTGGCTTATTGATTTGTCCAGATGCTGACGAAGGCGATCTCATGGATGAAGAGTTCAATAGCGAGTCCGACGCCTAGAGGAATCCCAGTCAGTCTCGTGCGACCCCTGGATTAGTCACTGTGTTTTATCCGCTTCCGCTACCCAAATAAATTCACCGAGCCTCACCTTGACGCTCGATGAGCCGCCAGTGTAGGAGTCATATTATCCACTCCACTGTGTTATTCCACTAATTTACCTCGAGTCAGTAGTATGCCACCACTCCACTATGTCATATCCGCCACTATGTATAATTATTGGCGTGCTTGTAATAATTTGTTGAGTAACCTCAGCTCGACCCTGTAATATATTAAATGCTACTGGCTTATTGTATCCAGGTTTTGTCTACCAGTAAGGAGGATTTTCCTCACACTGGAATTAATAGATCGGTTTCTCAATAAATATTTTTATTGGAAAACCGGTCGTGACAAGCTTGGTACCAGAGCCAGGCAGACTGTAGGAAGCCACTAGGTGCGATTGCTAATCGGTTATTAGCATATAGAGCTAATTTTTAATTTTACAAATGTAGTCAATTTCTGACAGTCAGCATAAATTTATGATTTGACCACTCAGAATTTTTGCCTACTTTTGTAGATGGCTGGCAACGACTACGAGTCACAGATGTTCGCCAACATGCCCGATGGGTTCGTCAAGCTTCTCTCCTTCGTCGTCCAAGTCGCGATGGGGCCATCTGTGCGCCCAGTCTTCTCACTCTCTCAGCACAAGGTCAATGACCGTCTAACCATGCACCAGGCCGCGGTGCAATTCAAGGGAGGGCGAGTTGAGCGTGTCCAGTTCTTGGGGAGAGCCATGCCTACGGAGAAGCATGCACTGCAGATGGCAGCCCGTGAGGCGATAGCTCGTCTCGGGGATATCCTTCCTTCGATGAAGACTCGTCGTTACCGCTACCTTCCATGTCACGTGCCATACACCTGCCACTACGCGTTCTCTTGCCCCAGAGGAGAAGCGAGGCGAGGCTTTGAGATGCTTATCGAGTATCTCCGGGCTTTGGAGGCAGCCTTCGACAATCTGGTGGACGACTTTGTAGCTGCCCGCATGGACTCAGTCCATGGCTGTGCCGCCAACAGGAGGGAGCTCCTGCGCACCGCACCGCCACTGACTTTCGTCTCGTCATCAGCATCTTTTGCTCCTACTGCTCTCGCCACTACTCGTCGCCTGCCTACCACGGAGGAGTTCAACCATGTCATTGCGCCTACTCCAGTTCGTTCTGCACCACCCCTTGCGCCCGCTCATGTTCGTGTTGTCCTGCATAGGGCACCTGCTCCACCAACTCAGCGTAGCACTTCACGTCTGGAGCCTATTACCGAAGAGGAGGTTGAGTCCCCAGCCTCACTGCGCCTCACCCTTGGCAGGCCAAGGGAAATCCTTACCATCTCCGACTGAGTACGCTTAGCCGCCATGCGATGTACCGACTTGTGCGATATGTTTATATGTACATAGGCTGTGAGAAGTAGCTTGTTTGCGCATCATGTAGGAACTGGAGGAGTGCACTAGCCTAAATAACATGTCAGGAATATGTACGCATATCCTGAGTAATGTATTGTATAATTAATGCTTGCATGTAAGATATGTAATGAGCAGTCCTTCTCCGTGCGCAAACGTTTATTCTCTTGAAAAATCTTGGAGCATTTGAGACTTTTTCCGTCTTCATGAATTTATTGACTTTTGCGACTCAATTTCATTTCTTACGAGTTTTACAAAATATATCCCCAGAGTGAACAATGTCTCGTCCTTGGACCCGCTCCATGCCAACTCCGCCAGAAAAAAATTATGGCACACAACCCAGCAACAATTTCACACAGGGGCAGTCAAGTCAACAGGACAGTGAAACAACACTTTCCCAAATGTGCCGTCTTTATGAGCAAAGTCAGCAACAACATCAGGAAATGATGAACCAAGTCATCAATGTGGGAAATCACCGTGGACAGTTTCAGCAGCAATCAAAGCTATCCGAGCTACAGAAGACGCGTCCCCAAACATTTTCTCACACTGACAAACCTCTTGAAGCCGAGGACTGGCTTCGAGACATGGAAAGAAAATTAATTATTGCCCGGTGTTCAGATCTTGAGAAAATACTGTATGCACCGCACTATCTCACTGGAGCAGCCGCATCGTGGTGGGAAAATTTCCTACACATGCACCCCAACGAAAATAATATAACCTGGGAGGAGTTCAAAGAAGGTTTTCGTGGGGCACATATTCCTAAGAGTCTTATGAAGATCAAAAAGAGAGAATTTGATGACCTCAAGCAAAGGACAATGACGGTGTCAGAATACAACAGTCAGTTTACTCTGTTGTCTCGCTACGCCAACGAGGAGGGTATGTCGGAAAGCAAGAACATGGAAAAATTCCTAGACGGTCTGACACCCACGCTTAAATGCCAACTGGTTGTGCACACCTTTCCAGATTTTAAGACGCTGGTGGATAAGGCCATTACCTTAGAAAATGAGAGACGCAACTTACAAGATTTCCGCAAGCGAAAAAGGGACCAGACTAATCATGCCCGCAACCACCGCAGCAAGACAGATGTTCAAAAAAGTTGGGCACCCAAACCCACGACAAGCATCTCGCGTCCAATCAAGAATTTTCATGCAAGGGACAAAGAGTTCACATACCGCCCAGGCGTTACCTGTTACGCTTGTGGAGAAGAAGGGCACTATGCCAAGCAGTGCCCCAAGCCAAGGAACTCGACCCCAAAGCCGAACAACGGAGGCAATAATTCGGCGCCAAAGCGCAACAATTTCAACCCAAATAACAACCACAGGAAGGGTCATCTGAACCACGTGACCAAAGAGGAAGCACAGAATGCCCCGGTATATCGTACTCGATGCGTTTCCTGTCAACACAATACCTGCCATGGTTTTGTTTGATTACGAGCTTCTCACTCATTCATTTCAAAAGTTTTGCCTTGCAAAATAATTTTTCAATGCTTCCTTTGGAAAAATCTATGATCGTCAAGTCCCCTGGAATTAAGCAGGTTACCCGAGTTATTGCGGGGAGTGATTATTGAGTTTGAAGGGTTGAAGTTTCACATAAATCTTATCGTGTTGGAAAATAAAGGGCTGGATGTCATCCTAGGGATGGATTGGTTAACCACCAACAAAGGTTTTATTGACTGCTTCAACCGGACAGTGATTCTCACCCACCACCATGGGAAGACCATAAAATTTTCAGCCAAAGAAAGAAAAAATATCCCGGCAACCAAGATTGAACAAGGTGGATATTTCTGAATTAAGCAAGGTTCGATTGTGTGTGAATTTCAGGCGTATTTCGAAGAACTACCGGGCATGCCACCGACAGAGAGATAGAATTCAGCATTGAGCTAGCACCGGAACCGCCCCATATACAAGAAACCATACAGAATGGCACCATCGAATTGGTAGAACTGAAGAAGCAAATAAAAGAATTCTTGGACAAAGGTTATATCTGAGCCAGCTCCTCACCCAGGGTTCACCAATTTTATTTGCCAAAAGAAGGATTGAACACTGAGATTGTGCATAGACTATCGAGCACTTAACATGGTCACAATCAAGAACAAATATTCGATGCCACGGATAAATGATTTGTTTGATCAGCTCGCTCAGTCCAAGGTATTCTCAAAAATTGACTTGAGGTCGGGATACCATCAATTAAAGGTGCGAACCGAACATATTCCCAAGACGGCTTTCACCTCCAGATACGGATTGTATGAGTTCACCGTAATGCCATTCGGACTAACAAACGCCCCCTCATATTTTGTTCACCTCATGAACAAAGTATTTATGAAGTTTATGGACAAGTTTGTTGTGGTATTTATCGATGATATTCTGGTATACTCCAAGACACCAGAAGAGCACGCTGAACATCTCCGAATTGTACTAGGGGAACTCAGGAAACATCAATTGTACGCTAAATTCAGCAAGTGTGAATTTTGGCTAAGGCAAGTAGGTTTTCTGGGTTACGTACTGACCCAAGAAGGTATTGCCGTAGACCCGGAAAAAGTCAAGGCCGTACTTGGCTGGAAGCCACCAGCCAGCGTAACGGACGTACGAAGTTTCTTAGAAATGGCAGGATACTACCGAAGATTTATTGAAGGATTCTCCACCATAGCAAAGCCAATGACGCAGCTACTCAAGAAAGACAAGAAGTTTGAATGGACGGGAGCTTGCGATAAAAGTTTCCAAGAATTAAAAAGGAAATTAACGACAACACCAGTATTAATTGTGCCAGACATACACAAGAATTTTGAGGTATATTGTGACGCATCCCGGAAAGGCCTCGGATGCGTGTTGATGCAAGAAGGCAAGGTAGTCGCATATGTCTCCAGACAACTTCACAGGCATGAGGAAAATTATCCTACTCATGACCTAGAGTTAGCAGCAGTTATTCATGCACTCAAAGAATGGAGACACTTTTTGCTTGGAAATCGTTGTGAGATATACACGGACCATAAGAGCCTCAAGTATATTTTCACACAACCGGAACTGAATTTAAGGCAACGACGCTGGTTGGAACTAGTGAAGGATTATGACGTTGGAATCCACTACCACCCAGGAAAAGCAAATGTAGTGGCAGACGCTCTAAGTCGGAACCCTAGCCCAAACGACGACGACCTGCCAAACCTGAGACCTAAATTTTGGCAGGAGTTTGCTAAACTCAACTTGCTGGTAGTCACCGGAGGCAGCATATCAAATTTAGAAATACAGCCTACCCTGATGGAAACGATTAAAGAGGCTCAGCATGGACACCCCAGCATTGAAGCCATTAAACGGAAAGTGAGTTTGGGCAAGGCCCGAATTAGTTATCGATAAGCGGGAATATTGTGGTGCGGAGATAGACTTTGCGCACCAAATATCAAGGATCTTAAACAGCAGATCTTAGCTGAAGGCCACACCGCCCGTATTCGATACATCCGGAGGGACAAAATGTACAAGGATATTCAGGAAAAATATTGGTGGCACGGTCTAAAAAGGGACATAGCCACGTTCATCGCATGTTGTGACTCTTGTCAACGCATCAAGGCTGAGCACCAGAAACCGGCCGGACTTTTACAGCCAAATAAAATACCCGAGTGGAAATGGGACGAGATTGGGATGGATTTTATTGTTGGGCTACCTCGGTCACGGCACGGAAATAATGCCATTTGGGTCATCACTGATAGACTGACTAAAGTAGCACACTTCATCCTCGTGAAGACAACCCACACCACTCAGAAGCTTGCTAGGCTTTATCTTTCCCGTATCGTCTGCTTACATGGAGTCCCAAAGAAAATAATATCGGACAGAGGCACCCAATTCGTCTCCCGATTTTGGGATCACTTACAACAAGCTCTGGGAACTCAACTGGCGTTCAGTACCGCATACCACCCCCAGACAGATGGACAAACTGAACGCGTAAACCAGATTCTAGAAGACATGCTGAGAGCATGTGTCCTCACCTATGGGACCAGTTGGGAAGAGAGCTTACCATATGCAGAGTTCGCATATAACAACAGTTATCAGGCCAGCCTGCAAATGGCACCATTTGAGGCTCTGTACGGGCGGAGATGTCGTGCCCCGCTAAATTGGTCGAAACTGAGACAGCCATATCTTCGCCCGGACATGCTCAAGGAGGTGAAGATAAAGTTAAGGTGATTAGGGATCGACTCAAGACAGCCCAAAGTCGACAGAAGAGTTATTACGATCAAAAACATCGGGGAATCAGCTTTGAACCCGGTGAATTTGTGTACCTACGAGTATCCCCTATGAGAGGCCTGCACCGATTCAAGATTAAAGGGAAGCTGGCACCAAGATTCATCGGACCATTCTGCATAGTGGCACGGAGAGGCACGGTAGCCTACCAGCTAGACTTACCCGAGGATTTATCCGACATCCATGATGTGTTCCACGTCTCGCAATTGAGGAAGTGCGTGAGCAACCCAGAGAAGCAAGTATCCCATGAAAAAATTGACGTGCAGCCAGACCTCACATATCGAGAGCATCCAATAAAAATCTTGGAGGAGTCTGAAAGGAGGACCCGACAGAAAACCATCAAGTTCTTCAAAATTCAGTGGAGCAACCACACCGAGAGTGAAGCCACTTGGGAAAGAGATGATTTTCTTCGGACAGAGCACCCACACTTATTTGAGAATCAGCTGAAATCTCGGGGACGAGATTTTTCCTAAGGGGGTAGGTGTTGTGACACTCCAAAATTTTTGTTTTGGTTTTCAACAAAAACTTGGTTGGTGTTGAAGGGGGTCATTTAAACCCTTCCAAAAGTCTCTTTCTCTCAAGAATTTCCCCTTTGGCAAAGGATTTTACTTTGGCATCTTCTTCAACTATGGTGTTGGTTATTTAAAAACCTTTCTTCTGATTCTCTCCTTCTCAAATTTATTTTTGGGATTTATTTTTCTTTTAGAAGAAAAACCTAGGAGTTTTGGTTCTTCTATTATTTTAAAACCATCCATGGTTTTATCTTGCCTCTTGTGGTAAGTCTTTACAAAACCCCTCCTTCCACTTTGGGACAATCCAAATATTCTGACCTAACCAGTCCAACTCACTTTTGGATTTTTATTTCATTTATTTCTTTGCCCAAAACAATTTTGTCCATATTTTTGAGCCTAGGTGAATTGCAAAGCAAGTACCTTAATGCCTTTGAACTTTGATCTCAAATCAATTCCTCTGGATAGTCCCTAGCACCCACAACCTAGAACCATCAAGATCTACTCTTCTTCTTTTCAAAATTTTCAAGTTTCAGCTTCTGCAAGTTTGGACCAGATTTGTCAAATTTGGTGAAATTCATATCTCCTCTTCTCCAAAAATTCCACCAAAATTCAGGCAACCTCCAGTTGCAATGAGAAGCCACTCCACCAAAAATCAGCTCAAGGAAAAATCCCCACATGCCAAAATCATTCCGTCGAACACCTAGCATGCACTGTCACTTTGCACTTTCAGAGTAATTCAGACATTCAGAAATTCAGTTTCGTCAGAGGCTCGTCACTTGTCAACTGTGCACTTGGCGCGTTGCGCATGGCTCCTCCTCCCTGTCCAGAGCGCCGCACGAGCACTTGGCTGGTTCCTGGCGTCGGTGGCACCATGGCCCGTCCGCGCCGGCGTCTTCCGCGGCGTCGGGACCTCCCGTGGCGGCCAACAGGGGGCACCCTGCGGCACAACGCCGTTCGGCACCGCCCACGCCACCTGGGAGATCCGCGTGGCCGTCTTCCTTGCCAGCGCACGCATGCAGCACGTCGCCGTGGCTTGGCACGCACGGGGCGTGCCCTCTGCCGCCGACGTGCCGCACGGCCGTTCCGTTGGGGACAGGCCGTAACCACCCCTACCTCACTGAGTTAGGCACCGGGATGGACTCAGTGCTCCGTCTAGTCGATGCTGAAGCTCCTAAACCTACGATCCAGCCACAACACCGCCGTAATCGCTCGCCGGACTTATCCCGTTCTCGGCAACCGCCTCGGGCCGGCTATATATAGCGCCTCCGAGCTCGCTCTCGACCCCGCACACCTCCACCACCTCACCAGACCCCGCCCAGCCACTGGAAGAGCCTCGAGGGGCCCTTCTTCCTCAACTCTGGCCACCTTCGTCCGCTTCGGGCTCCGGCAGCGTTCTCTCTGGTGAGAGCTCCTCCACCGCCCTAGGCTTGCCCGTAGCCTCATGGCACCTCTAGGAGACTAACCCCCACTCCAATTTGACCCCAGCAGCTCTCTCCGACCAGACCCACGACTTCCCAAACCACCGTCCGCCGGAGCAAGGGCCGCCGTCGACGTGGTGCTCGCTGGCGACCACCACCACCTCCCACCGACGCGGAAGGGTGCGCTAATCACAGAGGTACCCCCCGATCCCCCTGCCTCGCCGTGGATCGCCGCCGGCGACCACCGCAGCTCTCGGGCGTCGACGAGCTCTGCCGCCTCCTTTTGAATATTCAAACCCGACGGGTGGGACCCGCCCGTCAGCCTCTCTATTCTTTTTTTCGAATAGTTTCTGAAAGCGTATTCTGCCAATTGCGCTTTCTAATCCGAATCGTTTTCTGGACATTTCTGCTTAGACCCCTGAGAGTTTTCTGTTTCATTACAGAAAGGTCCTTGGACCAAAACTCTTATAACTTTTAAACATAAAAGGATTTTTGAGTGATTATTTTTCTGTCCTCTTCAAAATTTTGTCTAGTTTTTTATCAGATTTATTTGAAAAATATTTGGAATATTTTTGTGCACCCCATGGTATTTGTGCGTGTATTTTTGTATACCGTAGATACCGAAGGAGGTGACGGAACCGCGAACTTCACCGAGCTAGACCCCGACTACTCCGAACCAGGCAAGCATGTTTGAACTTTTGATATGATGAGTGTTTGGGCATGTTTGCATTAATTAGTCTCATGGCATGTTCATGAGCATCTCGATGAAAGTTATATCACGTAAAATGTTGAGGCAACTGAGTTTCGGAAATCCATGAATTGTTGGAAATGAGTTGCATGGCCATGGGTTGGCATGAGAATGGGTAAGATGGCAGTGTTGTAGCATGTCAGTCTTATGCGAGACCGTTGACCCAGTGTCAACATAAATCAGTCCAGTTCCCATCCGTCTCCCCTTCCGTACTACCACATGTTTTCCGCAAGGGATACGGCTTAGTAGGTTGCAAACCACTTTCTGGTACACACCAAATCGAGAGGCCGGGATGAGGGTTCCATGACCCTGGATTAAAGCCTATCATCCGGTCAGGGGGCATGGGTGTTTCCGGTTGGGACCGAGAGGGGGGCACCCCTTAGAGCGTGCGTATATAAATTTGATCCCATGCGATTCGAGATTGTGATCTCCCCGTCTCAAAGTTTTCTTTCTTGAACGCTGTCTAGGGTGATTCCTAGCAACGTAAGGTGGGATGGGTGTGTACTGGTTAGCTGTGTTTCCTCCCAAAATATCGTAAACGGAACTAGTCCTTCGAGACTACGGAAATCCGTTGGCTGTGGATAATTTAGTACAAACTCTGCATAGTCAATAATCCTTGAAATCATTTTATCCAGGTCCAAGTGCTGTGTTCATCTTATCTTGTCAAATGTCAGTCCCGGTGACGAAAACTCCTGAGAACCACATGAGCGTTCAATGTTTATTTCCTGTGGATGGACTAACCCGTTTACTGCCTTGTGATGAATATTTTCCGTGAGCACCATTTCTTGTAAGTTATGAATAATGAAGTATAAGCCCTTTCCGTGATGTCGCTCAGACGTCCGACTATGGCATTGTTATTTACTTATTTCTATATAAGCCCTTTCTGCGATGTCGCTCAGACGTCCGACTGTGGCATTGTTATTTACTTATCTTGATATAAGCCCTTTCTGCGATGTCGCTCAGACGTCCGACTGTGGCATTGTTATTTACTTATTTTGATATAAGCCCTTTCTGCGATGTCGCTCAGACGTCCGACTGTGGCATTGTTATTTACCTATTTTTGATATAAGCCCTTTCTGCGATGTCGCTCAGACGTCCGACGGTGGCATTGTTATTTATTTACTTTTGACATAAGCCCTTTCTGTGATGTCGCTCCGACGTCCGATCGCGGGCCCGCATGTCTTTTCTTTCGATATAAGCCCTTTATGAGGTGTCGCTTAGACGCTCGACTGTGGCATACTTTACTTATTTGTTAAGCCCTTCGAGGTGTCGCCGGACACCGATTGGTTTTCAGTTTATTTTCTTTGGGTTTTCGAGCGGACTATCGCCGATTCCCTTTTCTCATACCTTGTTATACTGATTTGACTGCGCATTGTTAAATTACTCATGACGCATTCACACATACATTGGTTATATCTTTTGTCCGAACTGTCTTGCGAGTACTTTCAAAGTACTCACCGGCTTGTTGATTTGGCGGATCTTGTGAAGGCGATCTCATGGATGAAGAGTTTGATAGCGAGTCCAACGCCTAGAGGAATCCCGGTCAGTCTCGTCGACCCTGGATTAGTCATCATGTTGTATCCGCTTCCGCTACCCAAATAAATTCACGAGCCTCACCTCGGACTTTCGATGAGCCGCCGATGTAGGAGTCATATTATCCACTCCACGTGTTATTCCACTAATTTACCTCGAGTCAAGTAGTATGCCACCACTCCACTATGTCATATCTGCCACTATGTATAATTATTGGCGTGCTTGTAATAATTTGTTGAGTAACCTCAGCTCGACCCTGTAATATATTAAATGCTACTGGCTTATCGTATCCAGGTTTTGTCTACCAGTAAGGAGGATTTTCCTCACACTGGAATTAATAGATCGGTTTCTCAATAAATATTTTTATTGGAAAACCGGTCGTGACAGCAGGCCGATATCTTCCATAATCAGAAGCTCCACCGCGCTCCCTTGAGCTTCTCTATAAGCTCCCCCATGCCTCCTGGCGGGGAGGCGGATGGCTACAAGGCTTGGGCAATGCCCTGCATCACCTGCTGAACTTGTTCGTGCAGTTGTGAGAGCTCTGGCAGAAGATCACCCGCAGACCCGGGCATCTCCTCTGCGGGACGACCCGTCAGCATACCTGCAGACATTAATCTGTTAGCCGGTTTCTTCGCCGAACTCTTTAAAATTTCATTCAAGCACTTACTGAAAATGCCGCGTCGAAGCCGCTTATTCTCCTTTACAGAGTCAGCAAGCTGGGCTCGAACATCTTTCAGTTCCACGCCCAACTGGATATTGGCGTCTTGGACATCGTTTTTCTCCCGCCTAACCCGTGTAAGCACGCGATCGCCAGCCTTTAGCTGTCATTGAGCATGCGGCTCATCCCCTATCTCGACCTTCGGATTCATTCCAGAGTGATCTGCAGAATCTATTGTTATATTTGCACGCATGCCGCATACTAAACGGTACATGTCATTCTTTTTTATAGAGACAAGTGTTACCAGAGGGGGCCTACTCGGACTCCTTCATTGCGGCAACTACGACCCGTAGCTGGGCTTTGCACTCTTCCAGCTCTTGAGACAATTGGGTATTCTTCTCCATAAGAACCTGCACAAATAATGATCCTTAAATCAGTTGTGTCAACTGTTTCAAATCTCAGGGGCTACTGATATACATAATTATTAGACTTCCTTACCCGTATATCATTTGCATACTGGTCCGTGGCTCTGGCAAGACCACTTTGAGCAGCTCGTATGTACGCGTCTCCAGAGTTGAAGGCATCGAACGCCTCTTGGGAGAAACAAGCGTCACGGAGTACGGCCCGGCGACGCATGTGATTCATCGCGCTCTCCACTTCGGAATTTGTAGAGGATAGCCTATCCGCATCCTCTGTAGGAGGAACCTTTGGCGTTGGCCCCATGTTAGCGTCTGCCTTTATGTCCGGCTCTGGAGCCCGACTGGTGGAAGCGTGACCGGCAACCTCTCCGGATATAGTCCGGCGAGCGTTTTTCCTACTAGGAAACATGGATGTCATTATATTTGAATAAGACGACAACCACGGAGCGGGGTTCTGTTTCATACCTCTGTGACGGCGTCTCAATCCTTACCGCCTTCCTTTTAAGCCTACCCGGCTTCGGTGCCCCTTGTGGGTGAGTCACTGCGGGTTCGGCATGGCGTCCCGAGGGCCTTCCCTGTAAGACACCATATGTGTGCGGTAGGTGAAGTGCAGAAAAAGGGATCCTTTTCGGAAGTTGGGACTCCGGTTTTACTTACATGCGACGCAGGGAGTAGTCCAGGATAATCGGCTATGATGGCCACCATGGCATCATCGTAGCTCAATTGATAGAACGTCCTGTCAATCAGCTCCACAAATATGTCCGGATCCTCTTCGAGTCCGGGGTCGAGGGCCCGGTCAGGGTCCTCTGGTTGTGGAGGCGAGCTGTGGACCTCCCTCATAGGTTTTCGCAGCTCCTGCTAGGCCCGATCAGGGTCCTCTGGTTGTGGAGACGGGTTGTGGACCTCCCTCACAGCTTTTCGCAGCTCCTGCTATGAAACAGCAAAGTATGTATTTATGACAAAGAATGCGGTAAGGTCTAGAGTAAAAAGTAGCAGCTCACCCAGCTTGCAGGGTTGTACATGGATAATCCATCCTGTGGCTTGATGCGGATGAACTCCTCTTCCCCTCCTTTGTACAGATCGGACAGAATTTTTGCTAGAGCAGCGACTGAGTCCGGTCCCTTATGACCGCAGCGGGTGGCATCGTCTTCTCCGTTGAAGTGCCACATGGGTTGCCCCTGATATTGAAGTAGCTGCACCCCCCCCCCCCCCGCATTATACATATTGACATAACTTCGATTACTATCAATCCTGACTGGGCCAACATCTGTATCCGACCCATCAGGTACAGGACCTCCCCGTTATCTTCCTCCTGAGGGCTCCGAGGGCGCTAGCTGCGGCGTTTCTTCAGGGGAGTGTTGTCGAACTCAGGGAGGCCTATCCGAATAGGGTCCGGAAGGGGGACGTCCTCCATATAAAACCACTCCGAAGGCCAGTCTTCGGATGTCTTCTTCGGAGTACCGGACAGGTATCAGGTCCCGGCAATGCGCCATATTTCGGCTCCGCCCACTTGGTATATTGACCCCTCCTGTGTACGGGGTACGAGGCAGAATAGCCTCTTCCATAGCTCGAAATGAGCTTCACAGCGCAGAAACATCTCGCAAAGGGCGACATAGCCAGCGATGTGTAATATGGAGGCGGGAGTAAAATTATGCAGCTGGAGGCCGTAGAACTCCAGGAGCCCGCGGAGGAACGGATGAATTGCAAATCCAAGCCCCCTTAATAAGTAAGGGACAAGGCATACCCGCTCCCCCATGGATGGGTTGGGAAAGCTCTCCGCTTGCTGCCCGCCATTATAGGTGGCGAGCCCGGCTCGAATGGGGACCATATACGCTGGGGGAGAAATCCCTGGGTCTGTAACTCTACTAATTGGCTCTGGGGGATGGAACACTTCTTCCAATTTCCGGGCTTAGGGCTACGGGAGCGAGAGGACGAGCTACGATGACCGGCCATGTTGGAATGGATTTTTCCGGGTGCGCTCCGATGGATACTCGATGTGGGAGGATGGTGTGATCTGGATCTGAGAATCCCCGTCTATTTAATAGGTGATTTACTCACACGACTAGGGAGGCAAATGTAAAAATGCCCTGGCTTCTCGCATTCGCTCGACACGTGGAAGATAGCCATTATTAGGCGCGGAAGCCAAGGAGTGCAACATTTATGGGAAGCCGGACACTACTCAACAGGTACTCGAAATTTGGAAAGAACCCGCCTTGCAATGCCGAAAACAATCTGCGTGCCGGACTCATCGTCATTGAAGCCTGGTTCAGGGGCTACTAAGGGAGTCCTAGATTAGGGGGTCCTCGGACAGCCAGACTGTATCCTTTAGCCGGACTGTTGGACTATGAAGATACAAGATTGAAGACTTCGTCCCGTGTCCGGATGGGACTCTCCTTGGCATGGAAGGCAAGCTTGGCAATACGGATTTGTAGATCTCCTCCCTTGTAACCGACTCTGTGTAACCCTAGCCCCTCCGGTGTCTATATAAATCGGAGGGTTTAGTCAAATAGGACAACAACAATCATACCATAGGCTAGCTTCTAGGGTTTAGGCTCTACGATCTCGTGGTAGATCAACTCTTGTAATACTCATATCATCAAGATCAATCAAGCAGGAAGTAGGGTATTACCTCCATCGAGAGGGCCCGAACCTGGGTACACATCGTGTCCCCCGCCTCCTGTTACCATCCGGCTTAGAGGCACAGTTCGGGACCCCCTACCCGAGATCCGCTGATTTTGACACCGACAGCCACCTCGAAGCTTCCCTGACGTCTACTCCAAGTCTCCTGGATTGCTTCCGTTCCAAAAATAACTCTCCCGAAGGTTTCATTCTGTTTGGACTCCGTTTGATATTCCTTTTCTTCGAAACACTGCAATAGGCAAGAAAACAACTATTTGGGCTGGGCCTCTGGTTAATAGGTTAGTCCCAAAAATAATATAAAAGTGCATAATAAAGCCCATAAACATCCAAAACGGGTAATATAATAGCATGAAACAATAAAAAATTATAGATACGTTGGAGACGTATCAGCATCCCCAAGCTTAATTCCTGCTCGTCCTCGAGTAGGTAAATGATAAAAACAGAATTTTTGATGTGGAATGCTACCTAACATATTTGTCAATGTAATTTTCTTTATGGTGGCAAGAATATACAGATCCATAAGATTCAAGACAAAAGTTTAATATTGAAATGAAAACAATAATACTTCAAGCATACTAATAAAGCAATCATGTCTTCTCAAAATAACATGGCCAAAGCAAGCTATCCCTACAAAATCATATAGTCTGGCTATGCTCTATCTTCATCACACAAAATATTTAAATCATGCACAACCCCGATAACAAGCCAAGCAATTGTTTCATACTTTTGATGTTCTCAAACTTTTTCAACTTTCACGCAATACATGAGCGTGAGCCATGGACATAGCACTATAGGTGGAATAGAATGGTGGTTGTGGAGAAGACAAAAAGGAGAAGATAGTCTCACATCAACTAGACGTATCAATGGGCTATGGAGATGCCCATCAATAGATATCAATGTGAGTGAGCAGGGTGAGAGTGCGTATAATCCATGGACTCAACATTAGTCATAATGAACTCACATACTTATTGCAAAAATCTATTAGTTATCGAAATAAAGTACAACGTGCATGCTCCTAGGGGGATAGATTGCTAGGAAAAGACCATCGCTCGTCCCCGACCGCCACTCATAAGGAAGACAATCAATAAATAAATCATGCTCCGACTTCATCACATAACGGTTCACCATACGTGCATGCTAAGGGAATCACAAACTTTAACACAAGTATCTCTCAGATTCACAACTACTCAACTAGAATGGCTCTAACATCACCATCTTCATATCTCAAAACAATCATAAGGAATCAAACTTCTCATAGTATTCAATGCACTTTATATGAGAATTTTTATCATATCCCTCTTGGATGCCCATCATATTAGGACTAAATTCATAACCCAAGCAAATTACCATGCTGTTTAGGACTCTCAAAATAATATAAGTGAAGCATGAGAGTACATCTATTTCTTCAAAATAAAACCACCGTCGTCCTCTAAAAGTTTATAAGTGAAGCACTAGAGCAAATAACAAACTACTCCGGAAGATATAAGTGAAGATCAATGAGTAGTCGAATAATTATGCAAATATGCGAAGACTCTCTAATATTTAATAATTTCAGATCTTGGTATTTTATTCAAACAGCAAGCAAAACAAAAAATGAAATGACGCTCCAAGAAAAACACATATCATGTGGTGAATAAAAATATAGCTCCAAGTAAAGTTACCGATGAACGAAGACGGAAGAGGGGATGCCATCCGGGGCATCCCCAAGCTTAGGCTCTTGGTTATCCTTGAATATTACCTTGGGGCACCTTGGACATCCCCAAGCTTAGGCTCTTGCCACTCCTTATCCCATAGTCCATCGAATCCTTACCCAAAACTTGAAAACTTCACAACACAAAACTCAACAGAAAACTCGTAAGCTTCGTTAGTATAAGAAAATAAAACCACCACTTAGGTACTGTTGTTAACTCATTCTAAATTCATATTTGTTTAATATCTACTGTATTTGAACTTATTTATGGTTCATACCCTCCGATACTACTCATAGATTCATCAAAATAAGCAAACAACACATAGAAAATAGAATCTGTCAAAAACAGAATAGTCTGTGGTAATCTGTATCAAACGTACACTTATAGAACTCCAACAATTATGAAATAAATTGGTGGACCTGAGTAATTTGTCTATTAATCATCTGAAAAAGAATCAACTTAAAAGAACTCTCCAGTAAAAAATGGCAGCTAATCTCGTGAGTGCTAAAGTTTCTGTTTTTTACAGCCTGATCATAAAGACTTCACCCAAGTCTTCCCAAAGGTTCTACTTGGCACAAACACTAATTAAAACATAAAACCACATATAACCAGATGCTAGATAGATTATTTATTGCTAAACAGGAGGAAAAAGCAAAGAACAAAAATAAAATTGGGTTGCCTCCCAACAAGCGCTAACGTTTAACGCCACTAGCTAGGCATGATGATTTCAATGATGCTCTCATAAAAGATAAGAATTGAAACATAACGAGAGCATCATGAATAATATGAATAGCACATTTAAGTCTAACCCACTTCCTATGCATAGGGATTTTGTGAGCAAACAACTTATGGGAACAATAATCAACTAGCATAGGAAGGCAAAAAAGCATAACTTCAAAACTTTAAGCACATAGAGAGGAAACTTGATATTATTGCAATTCCTACAAGCATATGTTCATACCTCATAATAATTTTAAGTAGCATCATGAATAAATTCAACAATATAACCAGCACATAAAACATTCTTTTCATGATCTACAAGCATAGAAAATTTATTACTCTCCACATAAGCAAATTTCTTCTCGTGAATAGTAGTGGGAGCCAACTCAACAAAATAACTATCATGTGAAGCATAATCCAATTGAAAACTAAAATCATGATGACAAGTTTCATGGTTATCATTATTCTTAATAGCATACAAGTCATCACAATAATCATCATAGATAGCAACTTTGTTCTCATAATCAATTGGAACCTCTTCCTAAATAGTGGATTCTTCACTAAATAAAGTCACGACCTCCCCAAATCCACTTTCATCAATATAATCATCATAAATAGGAGGCCTGCTTTCATCATAATAAATTTGCTCATCTGAGGGAAAAAATATCATCTTCATCAAACATAGCTTCCCCAAGCCTGTGGCTTTGAATATCATTAGCATCATGGATATTCAAGGAATTCATACTAACAACATTGCAATCATGCTCATCATTCAAATATTTAGTGACAAACATTCTAATGCATTCTTCCTCTAGCAATTGAGCACAATTATAGGAATCCTTATTTTCACGGAAGACATTAAAAAGATGAAGCATATGAGGTACCCTCAATTCCATTTTTTTGTAGTTTCTTTTATAAACTAAACTAGTGCTAAAACAAGAAACTAAAAGATTCGATTGCAAGATCTAAAGATATACCTTCAAGCACTCACCTCCCCGACAACGGTGCCAGAAACTGCTTGATGTCTACTACACAACCTTCTTCTTGTAGACGTTGTTGGGCCTCCAAGTGTAGAGGTTTGTAGGACAGTAGCAAATTTCCCTCAAGTGGATGACCTAAGGTTTATCAATCGGTGGGAGGCGTAGGATGAAGATGGTCTCTCTCAAGCAAACCTGCAACCAAATAACAAAGAGTCTCTTGTGTCCCCAACACACCCAATACAATGGTAAATTGTATAGGTGCACTAGTTGGGCAAAGAGATGGTGATACAAGTGCAATATGGATGGTAGATATGGGTTTTTGTAATCCGAAAATATAAAAACAACAAGGTAACTAATGATAAAAGTGAGCGTAAACGGTATTGCAATGCTAGGAAACAAGGCCTAGGGTTCATAATTTCACTAGTGCAAGTTCTCTCAACAATACTAACATAATTAGATCATATAACAATCCCTCAACATGCAACAAAGAGTCACTCCAAAGTCACTAATAGAGGAGAACAAACGAAGAGATTATGGTAGGGTACGAAACCACCTCCAAGTTATTCTTTCTGATCGATGTATTCAAGAGTTCGTAGTAAAATAACATGAAGCTATTCTTTCCGTTCAATCTATCATAGAGTTCCTACTAGAATAACAGCTTAAGTCACAAATCAACTAACACCCTAATGTCACCTAGATACTCCAATGTCACCTCAAGTATCTGTGGGTATGATTATACGATATGCATCACACAATCTCAGATTCATCTATTCAACCAACACATAGAACCTCAAAGAGTGCCCCAAAGTTTCTACTGGAGAGTCAAGACAAAAACATGTGCCAACCCCTATGCATAAGTTCACGAGGTCACGGAACCCGCAAGTTGATCACCAAAACATACATCAAGTGGTTCACGTGATATCCCATTGTCACCACAGATAAGCACATGCTAGACATACATCAAGTGTTCTCAAATCCTTAAAGACTCAATCTGATAAGATAACTTCCAAGGGAAAACTCAATCCATTACAAGAGAGTAGAGGGGGAGAAACATCATAAGAGCCAACTATAATAGCAAAGCTGGCGGTACCTCAAGATCGTACCATCTCAAGAATATGAGAGAGAGAGAGAGAGAGAGATCAAACACATAGCTACTGGTACATACCCTCAGCCTCGAGGGTGAACTACTCCATCCTCATCATGGAGAGCGCCGGGATGATGAAGATGGCCACCGGTGAGGGTTCCCCCCTCCGACAGGGTGCCGGAACAGGGTCCCGATTGGTTTTTGGTGGCTACAGAGGCTTGTGGCGCCGGAACTCCCGATCTATTCTGATCCCCGATGTTTTTAGGGTATATGGACATATATAGGCGAAAGAAGTCGGTCAGGAGAGCCACGAGGGGCCCACGAGGGTGGGGGCACGCCCAGGGTTGCAGTCGCGCCTCCCTGCCTCGTGGCCACCTTGAAGCTTCCCTGGCGTCTACTCCAAGTCTCCTGGATTTCTTCCATTCCAAAAATAACTCTCCCGAAGGTTTCATTCCGTTTGGACTCCGTTTGATATTTGTTGGGCCTCCGGTTAACAAGTTAGTCCCAAAAATAATATAAAAGTGTATAATAAAGCCCATAAACATCCAAAATGGGTAATATAATAGCATGGAACAATAAAAAATTATAGATACGTTGGAGACGTATCAGCAGCGTAACTGGGTGACTATTGCAAAGAGGCCGACTTTTATCGATGTTCCAAAGCAGAAGAATAATGATTGTGATTTCTTTGCCATGAAGTTCTGCTCTTCATATGATGGCGATGAGCTTGTTGAAGATTTTGGTGATGTGGAAGTATGTTTTGTCCTTGTTCTTGTCTCATCATCCTTTCGTTTTTCTTGTGTGTTATTGCTGAGACGCTCCTGCTGTGGTTTTAGTTATCCATTACTAAACCATCATTTCATTTTCTTTGTTTGCAGGCTACTGTAGATGACTGGAAGAATGAGTTCATGCACACTCTGATGTTTAGCGAGAATAATGAAGTCATGCGTTCAAAGCTCCCTAAAGAGACCCAGTCCTTGGGCCCGTGAATTCGAAGCATTAGTTTCATTGTAGATTTGATTTCGTAGAGATTTTAGGTTTGATAATGATTGGAACGATTCCGTAAAGATTTGGTTGTAAGAATGTTTTAGTGATTTGTTTATCTATAGCTGGAGCACTATTGCTTATGATATTGTGGACAAATGTATTTGGTGTGAAGAATGATTTGGCTTGTGAATTTCAATGTACTGCATCATTTTTCAGTATCCATGTGTTGTACTCCCTCCGTTCCAAAATAGATGACTCAACTTTGTACTAACTTTAGTACAAAGTTAATACAAAGTTAGGTCATCTATTTTGGAACGGAGGGAGTATGCTTTTGCCCCAACAGATGTACCTGAACTTCTCTCCTCGGCTATGGTTGAACTGTTTTTTTTGTGTTGTTTATTTTTGGGCCCCAACATATGATCGTAGACTTGAACTTCTGCTTTGAGATGTGGCTGGGCTGCTGGTTTCAGATGGAGAGGATTTTCTGTGTTGTGTAATGTATTGGTATTTTTCAACCCAACCAATATGTAGCCTTTTGCATACAATCTATATTTGTTTTTTTGTGTTTTTTCAAGTGCGAATGGATTTCAACTGTAACTTTGTGGAAAAATATTCTCATACACTACTTGAAATTTCTTTATCTTTTTGCCGGCATTGTACATGAACTTCTGCACGTATCCAAACAGAACTTCACATTTGAACGCGTTGTCTTAGGCTTGCTAACCTTAGTTCATACGGCAAAACTTTATTTTTTAAGCATATTTTTTCCTACATCGATTTTATATACCAGAACTTCTTCTATAAGCTGACCTGAACTTCAAAACGGTATGATTATTTGCTCGTTGCTCTTTTATGGAATACAACACCAGCACCTCCTGCCATAATATACCAGAACTTCCACTATAATCTTACTTGAACTTCATAGTGTATATTTTTCATTTTTGTTCTTGCTTGCACTTTGCATCGAATACATCACGAGCACAACACTTCCTCTCATAATATACCAGGACTTCTGCAGTAATCTTACTTGAACTTCTCAATGTATATTTTTCATTTTTGTTCTTGCTTGCACTTTGCATGGAATACATCACCAGCACAACACTTCCTCTCATAATATACCAAGACTTCTGCAGTAATATTACTTGAACTTCCCAATGTATATTTTTCATTTTAATACTGCTTGCTCTTTCATGCAATACATCACAAGCACCTCCTCTCATACTATACCAGGACTTCTACAGTAAGCTTACTTGAACTTCTAGTGCATAATTTCTGTGAAACTTCAACAATAGAAGTTCAAGTAAGTGTCGGGGGTTGGGTGCGACATATGCCAATGGATGGCTTATCATGGTGGGAGCGAGTAGAACATCGTCGGTGCCTGGAAGCGAGATGAGGTGTAGACACAAACGCCGGCGCACTTTACCCAGGTTCGGGGCTCTCCTAGGAGATAACACCCCTAGTCCTGCTCTGAGGGGTCTCCGCATGATCACTAAGGCTCAAGTGAGTACAATGGTGCTCCTCGAGCTGTATGCTAGAGGTAGGAGAAGGCAAGGCTAGCTCTCTCCTTTCTCTATGGGCTGGTCTAGTTCTATCAGGTTCGGAACCCTTTGCATGGGTGCCCTGGGGGTTTATATAGGCCTACCCCCCAGGGGTACAATGGTAATCCGGCCGGGCGTAGGGCCCGACCGTCAGTCTCTTCGGCTGGAGGAAACACGTGTCGACTCATTGTTGGGACAGATGTCATCCACTCATTGGACAGAAGGCGCCTATGATACGTCGACACGTGGCACGGCCCAACAGAGGCCCATTCCTATGAAAAGGCCGGCCCATTTGACTTGGCCAAAAGGTGACGGGCCGGCCCATAGAAAGCCTGTTAACGGCATGTTCACATATAGCCCATTTACAACCCGCTAACCCAAGGCCCGTTCGCCCTATCCGAATTAGGCCCGATGGCGTCATCTGGGCCATCAATATGATTCGGCCCGTTTCACTTCGGCCCATGTATGGCCCATGACATCTTTCGGCCCATATGAGGCCCTATGTAACTGTTGGCCTATTAACGGCCCGTGGTGAAACTGGCCCGCAATGAACAGTGTATCACTTTAGACCCATTAACAGCCCGTGGTGAAACTGGCCCGTAATGAACAATGTATCACTTTATACCCATTAAGGGCCCATTATTCAGTTGGGCCATTTCCAGCCCATGTTATCTTTCGGCCTTCTCAGAGCCCATTTATTCTTGTGCTCATTTCGAGCATTCGTATACTTACGGCCCGTTACTGTCATTTTCTGCTTGTGGGCCAAATTCAGCCCGTGGTTACAGTCAGCCCGTTTGTGGTCTGTTAATACGTTGGTCCATTTTCATAGCGTCATCAAATATAGCCTATTAACGATGGCCCGTTATGGTCGGCCCATGAACGGACGATTCCAACTCTAGCCCGTTTACGGCCATAATGTGGCCTGTTATTGGCCCATGTTTGGCCAATCGATCATACAGCCCATATAAGGCCCATTGATGATACGGCCCGTAGAAGGCCCATTGTTTCTACGGCCCGTCGAAGGCCCAATGTTTCTCTGACCCGTAGAAGGCCTCATTGCTTTCTACTGCCCGTAGAAGGCCCATTGTTTCACGGACCGTAGGAGGCCCTTGTCACTCTGATAAATATTAGCCCATGGTTATTGTGGCCTAGTTTTAAAAAATAGGTTATTGCAGCCACTAGCAAACCGCGGAAAAAGAACTGCACTGACTACAAGCAAACAAATAAACAAGACAACAAGGAAATAAATAAGCAAGCAACTTATGCTAGGCTATCACGGCTATTCCACATATTACATCCACTGGGCATCAAAGTTCACCACCAGTGCAAATATAGGGAACACAACAGCATATAAACACCGCAGCAAATCAAGTCCAGAACTGAAACCACTTCAGAAGAGTTCAAGAAAAAATATCCTGGGTACCCATAATGCTGGCAAGATGCTTAGCATGCTTATTAACTTTCTCTTGTTTGGCGCTTAAATCCTCCAGTAGCTTTTTGTTGCACAAGAAAATACGCATCTTTATTCTGCAGGACTTCCTCGGTCCTTGACTTCTTGCCGCAAAGACACCGATCGATGCCTTTCACTTGTAGCTGAGGCTGAAGAAGCTGAAGTAATTTAGGCAGCGAGTTCGAAGAGCTTGTGCCGGTGATGCCACGATGCTTCGAACACTACATCAACTCAGGACTGTGGGGTTTTCTCACTATCTACAAGATCGTTTTTATCACCTTTCTTGGAGACCAACAGGGTTTTCTCACTATCTTGAACCTTATCTGCACTACTTTCTCTACCATTGCATAGTGGGGAGCTCTTCTCCAATATTATGTTTGCATAATACAAGAGAAACAAGCAGATATAGTCAAAAAAAGAGAAACAAGCAGACACATCACAGGTTTAGCTCGTAGTATACCAAACTCATTTTGGTAAACCGGTTCAGTAGTAAGGTGGACAGGATAACAGCATGAAACAAACATATATCTATGTACTATGGTCACTGTATGTCCATATCATTCTAGTTTATGTTCCCTAATCAAGATAGAGACACAGTTCAACTCATATATTTTCGAGACACAGCAGCATAGACAGAATATAAGTGTGAGAAACTACACAGCATTGGCTGCACTTGTAATGTGCATCACATGAGAACATAACTGTTTATACAACTTAAACTGAAATCAACATAGAGCAAGAAGTTAGAACAGCAATCCAGTTAAAGAAATATGTTCAAAACATACCTATTGCGCCATTGGAGTTTCAATTGGATCCTTCAAATTCAAAAGTAGTTGGTATGAGTAAATACAGTGATGCAACAGCAAAGGAGTATGGACCATAGCTACGGAATCTGACCTGAGAACAGTTGCTCTTCTGCTTTAAACGTGGAGTTTGGGTTAGTTGTGGTGGTTCTTCGTGCTTTGGGTACTGCAGTAGCTTTACAAACTACTCGTGTGGGGGTACTCTGTGGTGGACATGGTGCTTTGTCAACTATAAGTGGGTTACTATCCGCTGGGGTTGCGGTTAGATGGGTTGTAGATGGTTCTCTGCCCAACGGTGTAAGTGTGCAACCTGGAAGAGTCTCGATTATGTGTGGTGGGGCTAGTTTGTGGGCCAGTACAACCATGGTTCTATCTGCATCGACGGGTAGCACTGTCTTTTGTGAAGAACGGGTTTTTGCTCCCTCAGATACTGCCATCACCCCCTCCAATTCAAATGGCTGATAAACAAGAAAAGAAATTGAACGTATAGACATTGTATGATAGACAGATGTGATAATTCACATATATGTTGTCTAACCAAACAGGACATCATGACACAATTTCACATATATGATGCCTAACTAAACAGGATAGCATGACACAGTTTCAGATATATGATGGATAACTTAACAGGATATAATGGCATAATTCAACATATGATGAGTACCTAAACAGGATGACATGACAAAACTATATGATGTCTTTCTAAAATAGGTTGGGATGAAATAATTCACATACATGTTGTCTAAGTATACATGATGGCATGATATAATTGACATAATTGATTCATATACTAAGCAGCTGGCACTCGCATGTATGATCTCTAAACTAAGCAGATAGAATTCAATATTGTGCATATGATGTCTAAACTAAGCAATGGAAGACACCATATGCATCATATGAGAAATATAAACATTGCAACTTAGAGCATACACCTCAGGTGGGATATAGGACTGGTCATCTGTCTCTGAATCCTCCTCTGAGGAGCTCCCTATAACCATCGAGATATATGCTTCAACAAGTACCATTGCCTGCTCTGAAGTCCTTGTTTTCACTCCAGATTTTTCCATAACCGGCTCAAATGGCAGATACACATGAAGAGTAGTTCAATATACACAGATTGTCGACAAATGGAATACGTAATGAAAAAAACATGGCATGAGATAATTCACATATATGATGCCTGGCTCCATGGCGATGCATAATTCAAATATATGATAAGCGGCTGAAAAACATGGCATTGCATAATTCACATATCTCGATATAGAAAGCAAACAGGAGGCATTCACACAAAGCATGTCTAATCTAAGCGGATGGCATGGCAATGCAAGACACCATATGCATGATATGAGCAATACAACCCAGCCAAGTTAGAGCATGCACCTCGGGGAATCGATTGGTCATCTCTCTGAATCCTCCTCCGAGGAGCTATCGTAACCAACAAGAAATCTTCATCGACGTAGTATCGACTTCTTAGAAGACCTTGTTTTCACTCCAGATTTTCCCATGACCGACTCAAATGTCTAATGCACAGGAAGAGTAGATGAATGTATAAGCATTGTTGACAAATGGAATACATTATGGAAAAAAAATGGCATGATACAATTCACATATACGATGACTGGCTAAACAGGATGGCATTGCATGATTCACGTATATGATGCCTGGCTAAAGAAGATGGCATTGCATAATTCCCATATACTCCCTCCGTTCCTAAACATTTGTCTTTTAGAGATTTCAAATGGACTATCACATACGGATGTATATAGACATATTTTAGAGTGTAGATTCACTCATTTTGTTCTGTATGTAGTCACTTGTTGAAATCTCTAAAAGACAAATATTTAGGAATAATTGGGAATATGATATAAAACCAAACAGGTGGCATTCACACAAAGCAAATCTAAACTAAGCTGATGACATATAAGATGTATAATGTAAGCAATGCAAGGCGCCATATACATGATATGACCAACATCAGCATGCGAGTTAAACAAACACCCAAGGTGGTAAGCAGGCATGGTCGGCTCCTACGAATCTCCATCGAGCAGTTATTTTCCTCTGGAATACAATCTGGAAATGCGAGAGAGGGGGGGCACCGCCCACCATGGAGCAGCGTCTGCATGACATTATATTCTCACGCGACGGTCTTCTCTTCTTCTCTACATGTTCAGTACGATTGTGTACAATATCTGACATGCATAATAAAAAAATAGTTAGATTTTGTAAGGCCTAAGGGGTGCATGCAAAAATCAAGACTGGTGGTAGAAAACGAGTGGATGGATCCAAAACTAATGATAGCAGGTAGATTATAGCTTCAATTTAAAAAGATAGACAATGGATCATCTATTGTTTGTTGCCCATCCAACATGAACCACATAGAAGACCCCAGATAACCAGATAGTAGACAGATACTATTCGTTGCTGGCTCGATATGAGACCCATGGGCAATTCAATCTCAAGATTGAACGATAAAGTAGCACGTAATAATAACCAATGTATAACGTAAGCAAACACGAAAGACTGCGACCTCTCTTCCGGAACTGTCTAGTCCTCACGTTCATCTGCTCAGTTGATGATGGTAATGAAGTTGGCGTGGCTGCCGGCAACGGGGAAGATGATATGAGGCGGCGAAAGAAAGTCTGCAAGGGGGATCTCTGCTGCAGTGAATGACAGAGTCCTGGATTAGGGGGTATCCAGACAGTTGGCCTCGGCTTCATCGGAGGAATTGGTGAGGGTGTTGCGGTTCCGGTGGGGCAGGTCAAGACAGCGCTGTGGGGATTGAGGTGGCGCGATAGACGAGGCGAATGTCGGGGCAGCTCTTCGGAGGTGGAGGAAGGGGCGGCTGATCCGGTGGGACGACAATATAGACAACGGATCCTCATCCGGTGCGGTGGATGAGGCACGGCGAGCTGTTGCGGTAGACGACATAGTCGGGGAAGAGTCTCCGGCTGGGCGGCGGTCGGGAGGCCGACGGAGGAGCATGGGCTTTCACGGGTTTTGGTGGCCTCGGCGTACCAATGGGGGGGAGAAGGGGAAGGGGAGCCAAGCTTAGGGATGCGCTTGTCCGAAATGTAGGGTAAGTTACCAGCGTACCCCCACCGGTTTTGACACCGCGACATGGAGCTTCATTTCGGCTGAGGGTAGAAGGGGATTTCGGCGATGTGCAGGCTGCGGGGCGATTTCGGATGAGGAGGAATTCTCGCGCGCGTCCAAATTTCGGGATAACATGGCGCGGCGCGGGTTGAAGAAGCGGGAGTTTCAAAGCAGGTGAGACAAAAGATACTCGAGCTTGAAAATTTCGGGATAACAAGGTGCGGATTCCTTGTTCGGCAGGACAAACTTAACGTGTAAAAAAAATCATACAAGACACAAGAGATTCATGTCCCCTTTTACTATATTTCTATAGATGCCATTGAATAAACTACAAGAAAAATGTAAAAAAATCGGGAGAACAAGATTACCCTGCACAGTACCAAATCGATTCGCACTTCCCTCAACAACAACAAAAAACAAATCAATTCCCACCAAAGAAAGAGCAATGTCCCTTTTTATATAATTAGAGATGCCATGATCTCGAATTTCAATTTTTGAATCCACGTTATGTTGAATTCGAATATATCATTAGGTGACCTTGCGGTTTATAATTGATGTAATCGTACAATTTGATCTTCCATCATATATGAACATTTTACTCCACCATGTGAACATATATATTGTCGTCTACCATATCGACTAAATTTGAATCAATTTTCCTTATTTGAATATGATTGTTGTCAAGTTATACAATAATTTAAATATTATCTTGATAACAAAAATATGTGCATATAGCAGATAATCATATTTCACTATGAACTACATGTACCATCGCTCTCCAATTCAAATATCTGTATCCATTTTATGTTGAATTCAAATCATAGTACATTATTGGTCTAGCTAGCGAGATGTTGGGATAATCTAAACCCTATTTTCATACGTATAATTTTTGGCTGAATTGGGACAAGTTTTGGTATAAGCCTCTTGCAAAGCGGAGATTCTCTCAACAAGCCTCGTGGTTCGAGAGGAGCGTGTCACCTTTGTGTCTTAAACGATATATGTTGCCTCCCCTGATTTTATTTACAGAGGCAACATAGAACTATGTGAGTGCCTGTTAAATTTTGGAATTATTTGGGTTCATTTGGCCTTTTATACATTAATTGAGTTTCGGACTTTTAATGTGCATAATCTAAATATGAATTGCATGCACATACTCCGGTGCACCAAAGTGGGTTGAAAAATCACATGTGTGTCCTTGGTTGAATTTCTAGGTCACATGGAAGAAATGAGAATGAAATTCAAACATCTGGGCGTCATGACTCTGCCAAGAACATCGAGAAACTTAGATTTTAAATTCATGTAAATCCAAAACTCGGCTGGAAATCATGAAACTTGGCATGGTGTCATGTCATGGCACTAACATGTTGTGGTAAAAATTGGGCGATTTGGAAGCTCGTGGTTCTAAGAGGAGCGTGCCACCTTTGAGTGTGAAGCGATATAAGCTGCCCCCCACCCTTGAGTTTCTTAACAAAGGCAACATAGAACTACATTAGTGCCATGTTAAATTTTGGAATTATTCCGGGTTCGTTTGTCGTTTTTTATACATTAATTGAGTTTCTGGTCATTTAATGTGTGACGCCCGGATAATTAAGCTACAGTAATTCTCCGCTAATGATGCCACGTCATTTCGATTACTGTTGCTTATCTCGCGTTAGTTCAAAACCGATTCAAATTCAAATATAAATTAAAGGCAAACAAAAAAAATTCAAAACTTTAAAACTAAAATGTTCGGGTCATGCCAGATAATGCATAGGTGGTTATGGTGGTGAAACCAAACTTTTATGAAATGCTTAACTGCACTAAAATGATTTAAATAGTAGCAAACCTAATTATTTAAATGCCTTTACTAATTAGTAAAATATCAAACTAAATTATTTGGGAACTAGACTTTTTGTGACAGTGGACTAAATTGAAGAACTAAATTAGATGTTGAGTATATATTTTACAAAAACTAAAATAAGAGGAAATAAAACAAAAAGAATAAAAGAAAGGAAAAGACCCCTGGCCAACTGGGCCGGACGGCCCAGCAGGCCAGTCCATTAACCAGATGGCCAAGCCGCGCCTACATACCCTGGCCTGCCCGACCGAAACCCTAGCCCCCACTTGACCCGATCGATCCCTCGTCCTCCTCGCGCCTTGAGAAAGAAGCAAGAGGGCGAGCCCCCCGCCCCGATCCGCTCACGCACCCTCCTTGCCTGCTCCGACCACCCTGCCGCCCTGCCGCTGCTCGTCGTGAGCTCCTCACCTCGACTCCCCCTCGTTCGCCCACTTCCCCACCATTCTGGATCGGGCAACGGCGCCCGACCCCGTCGCCGACACCGCCGTCCTCGCGCCCGGCGTCCTCCCCGCCGCCTCAGACTGTGCCGGGAGCACCGCCTTCGCTGTCTTCGTCGACCCCCTGCCTCGCGCGGATCGAGCCGTCCCTTCCCCGGATCGCCGTCGCCGCCACCTCGCCCCCGTCGTCGATCTGCCTCGCCGGACCTCCCCGAGCCCACCGCCTTTGCCCTACGGACCCGCGGTGAGGCCCCTGGCCTCTTCCTCCCTCCCCGTCGTCGCGGTTCTTTGTCTCCCAGCAGCGCCAAGACGCCACGCCAGCGACCCCCTGCGACCCCGCAACCCGTCAGACACGCTCCCCATGAGCCCCGTCCGCAACCACCAGCGTGGCCGTCCTTGACCGGCCGTGCTCCGCGCCCGACCCGCCGCGTCTCACGCTCCCCCCCCACAGCCATTCGCTCCTCATCGTGCGAACCCCTCCCCACGGTGGCATGGCGCGCCCCCGCCATGGCGCTTCTTAACCGCCTCGCTGCTGTTGTGGTCTTGTTGCCCCAGCCCTGCTCGGTCGCCGCCAGCATGCCTACGGCGCCGGCGCTCGCGCCCCGAGCCTCGTGGCTTTGCTCCGCTCGACCCCGTTAACCGCATCCGTTAGCGCCCGCCGATAAGCCCCTCGCCAAATGACAAGGGCCCCCCAAGAGCAATTTTAAATAAAAAGAAGAGTTAAAATAAATAAATTAGTAATTAATTAGTTAATTAATTAGTTAATTAAGTTAATCAATCCTATTTAACTAATCTAATTAAAATTAATTAACCTAATCACTTAGTTAAATTAATTAACCTGTTTAATTAACTTTGAGTCTATGACGGATGGGCCCCACAGCGCTAGGGTTGACCTAGTCAACCTGTAGTCCTCTTGACATCATCTTTGATGTCACGCTGACCCAATAATTACCTTTTCTAATTAATTAAAGTTGTTAATTCCAAAATTGAATTAAAACTTTAAAATTAGTATAAAATAATCCGTAACTTCGGATGGAAAAACTTTGTACATGAAAGTTGCTCGAACAGCGAGGCGATTCGGATCGCAGCCGTTCATCCACCACACACTCCTAACATATCAAACACGCAACTTTCCCCCTTGGTTCATACGTCCGAAAACACGGAACACCGGGGATACTTTCCCAGATGTTCCCCCCCTTCACCAGTATCACCTCCTACAGCATTAGGTCACCTCTAGCACCGCGTATTGCCATGTTACGCTTTGTGATTCTTTGATTGCTCTGTTATTTATTATGTTCCCCCTCCGTTACTTCTTTCCGGTAGACCCCGAGACTCCCAGCGACCACCAGTTCGACTACGGAGTTGACGACCCCTCTCTCTTGCCGGAGCAACCAGGCAAGCCCCCCCCTTTGATCACCAGATATCGCCTACTCTTCTCTATACTGCTTGCATTAGAGTAGTGTAGCATGTTACTTCTTTCAGTTATACCTATCCTGATGCATAGCCTGTCCTTGTTACTACTGTTGTTACCTTACCTGCAGTCCTATATGCTTAGTATAGGATGCTAGTACTTTCATCTGTGGCCCTACATTCTTGTCCGTCTGCTGTGCTATACTATCGGTCCGTGATCACTTGGGAGGTGATCACGGGTATATACTTATACTTATACATGATACATGTGGTGACTAAAGTCGAATTCGACTTGTGGAGCACCATGAGTGATTCACGGATTGGGGCTGAAAGGACCTTTGTCCCGACGGCCATCTGGATGGATCTTTGTGGCGGGCGACAGGGCAGGTTGAGACCGCCTAAGAGAGGTGGGCCTGGCCTGTTTGGCGTTCGCGGATACTTAACACACTTAACGAGATCTTGGTATTTGATCTGAATTGGCTCTGAGCTTATCGCACTAACCATCTACGTGGGAGTAGTTATGGGTATCGGCGTCGTGGTATCGGCCAAGCACTTCAGGCGTCGGTGACAGGCGGCGGCGCTGGATTGGACTGGGCGCTGCTAGGCTAGGTCTGCTTCGGCCGCCCTACATAGCGTCTTGGTGCGCTATGGGCGATGGGCCCGGACCCTGTGCGCTTAGGTTTAGACCGGCGTCTGGCCTCTCTGTTGTGCCTAGGTGGGGCTGCGACGTGTTGATCTTCTGCGGCCGGGCATGACCCAGGAAAGTGTGTCCCGCCAAATGGGATCAAGCGTGTTGGGTAAGATGGTGCACCCCTGCAGGGAAGTTAATCTATTCAAATAGCCGTGATCTTCGATAACAGGACGACTTGGAGTTGTACCTTGAGCTTATGACAACTAGAACCGGATACTTGATAAAACACACCCTTCCAAGTGCCAGATACAACCGGTGGTCGCTCTCTCTCAGGGATATGAGGAGGGGATCGCCGGGTAGGATTATTGCTATGTGATGTTACTTGGAGGACTTCAACCTACCCTCTTCTACCAATTGCAAGACAGGTGACCAGAAGCGTAGTCTTCGATAAGACTAGCTATCCCCTCTTATTACGGCTTTCTGCGATTCAGTCCTTGATATGGCCCTTCACACATATATCCATGCATATGTAGTGTAGCTCCTTGCTTGCAGTACTTTGGATGAGTACTCACGGTTGCCTTGTTCCCCTTTTCCCCTATCTCTACGATTGCTGCAGCAGACGATGGAGCCCAGGGCGAGGCGCCACCGTCGATGGCGACTACTACCGGGGCGCCTACTACTACGTGCAGCCAGCGGCGGCGACCGAGGAGTAGTTAGGAGGATCGAGGCAGGAGGCCTGCGCCTCTTCGTCTGTATCCCGGTTTGTCTGGCCTTCTTAAGGCAAACCTGTTTAACTTATATGCGTACTCAGATATTGTTGCTTCCGCTGGCTCGTCTATGATCGAGCACTTGTATTCGAGCCCTCGAGGCCCCTGGCTTGTATTATGATGCTTGTATGACTTATTTATGTTTTTGAGTTGTGTTGTGATATCTTCCCGTGAGTCCTTGATCTTGATCGTACACATTTGCGTGCATGATTAGTGTACGATTAAATCGGGGGCGTCACAAGTTGGTATCAGAGCCGACTGCCTGTAGTAATCCCCCTTCCACACTCCTTGGCCGAAGTCGAGTCTAGACTTTACAAAACTTTTACTAACATGGTTGTGCGGCCCATGGGCCCACGTCGCCATTGGGTGGTAGTAGGATCTTTTACTCCTTGACCTTTACTCTGGGACTCTGAGCTCTCTTCTATTCGGGTTAAATGATTTTGCTAAAAACAAAACTAACTTTAGGTTCTCGTTAATACTTTCTCCCGGAGAGCCCCTCACTTCAGATGATCGCCTGCTGCACTAGAAGAATCCGAAGTTACTGTATGATGTTTTCTCGAGTCTTTGTGCCATCACATATGCGATTTTCCTTCCACTGTCAACCCCTATGAAAACTACTTACACTTGCCATTCATACGATCATTCCCCATTGATCTTGTTATTACAAGATACCCCGAAGTTTTCTCTATTGTTCCGAGGATACTTTGTGCCTACTGCCTTGCAGTTCTTTGCTACATGAATACCCCTACGGATAATTTCTCGCACTTACCGGTATCCACTCATCCCAGTTGATTCATGTATGTCACCAATCCTCGAAATATCATTCGATCTTCCGAAAATCTTCGGCAGCCTTTGGCTCTTGAAATTCTTGCTTGCTCGCATTATGGTTAATCCCATAAGTCTCTTAGTCGTATTGACATCCCTTGTCATTATCATTTTGGGTCTATTGACTCTATATGTTTGCGAATACGCGCAATCATCATTGATCCTTATAAATTACCTTTCGGCTGAGCTGCCATTCTTTTAAGCTGGAATTGGTTCTCGACCAGTCAATTGTCGTTGAATGTATCCTAATTCTATTCAGCTTATCCATTCTTGATCAGAGCATTTGCTCCTGATCCCTTGATTTGAAAATCATAATTACTTTGCTAATTAAGCGTTCAACTATTCAGTTGTTCTATAAACCGATGCATTTGCAATCTTCTTCCTCTGATTGGGTATCGATACTCATATCAGCCCCATCGTGGATCGCCATATCCACTGTTGGATTATTATCTGACAGTGTCCTTCATAATTAATCACTTTGTGAGTTCCTTCTCCGATACATAATGCCTTTGGTAAATTGTATCCTTTTCTTTTGCCAACCACGCTCTGCTTTCGAGCTGATGGTATTTACTATTGAAGCTTGTGGTATATGTTTCCATGATACCCTGCCGGGTTGAACCTATGCCTTCCTTTATATGTGTGAACTCGGAAGTTTTCACGAGTCATACTCATCTGGTATTTTACCAGGTAAAACTTTCAACACTAATGCCTTTATCAAAGCGAGAGGTGAATGGAAGGTTATACATTGAAGAAGTGGGAGTCGACTTTGAACTTTGTGTTCATGCCCATGGACACGATGTAGATCCTATCATGGAAACTTCTTGTAATAATAACTATTTTCTTGATAAATATCATCTGGTATCTGTGAATTGATCCTACGCAACCGTGGTTCCGACCATGTTGTTCTCCCTTGATTCTATTTCTCAGACAAGTTAGATTACTTGTCTTCTGCAGAGCATTACCCCAGTCCAACCTCTACTTTGATCTGTCGTTGGGTGTTACCCCCTGGTATCTCGAGATTATCATGGAGCTGCATAACCTCTTATGAGTTCTTCATCAAGTGCTACCTTCCCACTGTTTCCAATTTTTCACGGGCTCTGAGTTATTAAACACTCAAAGACACCGATAACTGAACCAAGTCCGCACTACGGTTCAACAACTCTTGATAGCTTCTATAAGTGCGAGTTTGTACCCGATCCGCCATTCCTAGCCTATTTGGCTATATCATTGACGTGATGATTCTAACCGTGCTACCTGGTCCTTAATTCTCGGAGCACCAATTTGCGACGATAGCTAAGCTTACGTCGATTTTCCTCATCATACCCTTTCACCTTAAACAACAAGCTTGAGTCCGAGTTTGTGTCGAAACTGTGGTTCCAATAACCTCTTGCTTCATCATTCCTTTGACTTGATGTCGTCGCTGATTGATTACAACTGCATGAAATCTCTCGACAACTGTGTCGTGATCATCATCAACCTTATGAGCTCTTCCAGGAATTCAATTGAATTCAGGATGGGTAATACCATCCTTGCCCCTCGATGATTCCTGTTCTCATCGACCACTTTATTGCATTCCCTCCAACACAAAACTTGTTTTTGTTTTGTGTTGTACCTTGAGTTCCATGCTATCCAACTTATGTTATGATCTACCGCGGAGTATTACCATCTTTGATGTCAAGAATGTTGTAAGGATTGCTCCACCTCTTAAGAAATTCTTGCTATAATGATACTTCTCACCATCACCATTCTTTCTTGGTCCCCGTGTTGATTCCAACCGGGGTACCAACAAGTGAACGGTGTTGTTTGGATTCTGTACTTCTAGCAACCATATTGCTTTGAAGTTAATGGTCAACCGTTCATTCCTAGACTATTGATTATTGAATCCTCATTCCGACGTTGGTCGTGCAACCCAGCCCATATTTCGGTGCACCTCTCATCCAATGTTTTACTGTGTATGTTCTCCTCGAGCATACACCATTTTATCATTGATCCGACAAATGTTATCTCCTTGTTCACATAACTGTGGAAATCCACCTTTTGGAAATCTCGAGGATTTTCGTTGATTCCATCACTACCCCTCATCCTCTCCTTGGTTTAAGGATGAACTATTGCTTCAAGAACCCGCTCCCTTAGTTCATTTCCTGAGAATCTTGAAATTTCATTTCGTCTATTTGTATTGTACCCTTCCTTCTCAGGCATCATGAGTCTAGGGTATCCTGACACCAATCAGATCTAAACCTCGGGTCAGATATGATGGTTAGAACATATTTTCAGGAGTTTTAACATTGGTCTTTATATGACCCGGTAAGGTGATGTCGTGCCTAGCACACCTGGCTGGGGAACCCAATGTTATAATAGCCCCTCTTTTCAGCAAGGTTAGCCATTCTTCCATAAGGAAATTGTAAGACTTATTCTATAAGATGTTCCTGATGGATCCTTGGTGAATACAAAGTCTGACCTTTGCTTGAAGGCCATGTCAATGCTATCTGGAAGCATGTCTATGTTACCTCGATTTTCAACAAGAACATTTGAAGCCCAATGCTAAATGTTTCCTGCTCAATTATCCAAACACCGTTGTATGGGTAATGTCATGAAAAATTCTCTCCCCTACCTAAAGAGTTTTCTACATTATATCCTGACATGGATATCATGCCCTGCTTGTCCTTGGGAAGGATATACCCTTGAAATATGTGTTTAAACACATTTTCCTTTCCATTGTTCTGTTTAATATGATAATCATATTTTACTTTCCATTGGTTGGTTTAACGTTTCTTGTGACCTATATGATCTAAGCAGCAATATTCTCCTGCTTATGAAAACACCTCGGTGTACAATTCATCGGCAAGACCCTATTGCTATTGTTGATGACATTTCGGTAGCCACCGATGGGCGAGAACTTTGCCTAATGGTCTGCCTCGTTCGACGAGCAGGAAAATGGTTCTCTTCGTTCCTCGCCCTTGGTACCAACATTGTTGCCAACAAAACTGATAGGCTATCCTCTGACATACCTTGCTATCTTGACCATGCAAATGTTAGCGCCTTCCTGCTTTTAAACCCACATGGTGGGCCCATAACCCACAGTTCCACGGGATCGAAACCTGACTCTCCTGTACACCCTGTTGTCAAAGTTATTCCTCGCGCTTGACTTTGTAAGTAATCCATGGGCCACCTGCCTAGTGATCTGTTCTGGTATCGGATGCAATGCTTGTTCACATTGCTCTAAACCCCTTCAACACTTCGTTTCAGGCAACGAACGATGGCCTATGCGATTGAAACTTCTATTTTGCACCTTCTCACTTTGCTCTCGATATCTTCTTAAGTTTCAACTCGGGAGATACTTATGCTTCTTCCCCTGAGTTAACCGTCCGATGCTCAATTTTATCAGGATCCGTCCTTAGAGTTTTTCCCCTCTTATCCTTTCATAAGTCGGTGAAGATCACGAAGGAAGGATGACGACTTCATCATGATGACTTGAAGCGGAGAAATGAAGAAATCAATGTAATGGATCGACCTCTTGAAAAGAGCAACCAAGACCAAGAAGAAAGCGTTAGAATTTCGTAACCTAGTCCTCCCCTTACACCACCCTTAAATCTGGGGCGAGATTTCTTGTAGTGGAGGAGAATTGTGATGCCCGGATAATTAAGCTACAGTAATTCTCCGCTAATGATGCCACGTCATTTCGATTACTGTTGCTTATCTCGCGTTAGTTCAAAACCGATTCAAATTCAAATTTAAATTAAAGGCAAACAAAAAAAATTCAAAACTTTAAAACTAAAATGTTCGGGTCATGCCAGATAATGCATAGGTGGTTATGGTGGTGAAACCAAACTTTTATGAAATGCTTAACTGCACTAAAATGATTTAAATAGTAGCAAACCTAATTATTTAAATGCCTTTACTAATTAGTAAAATATCAAACTAAATTATTTGGGAACTAGACTTTTTGTGACAGTGGACTAAATTGAAGAACTAAATTAGATGCTGAGTATATATTTTACAAAAACTAAAATAAGAGGAAATAAAACAAAAAGAATAAAAGAAAGGAAAAGACCATCGCTGGCCCAGGCGTCTGGCCCAGCAAGCAGATCCATGCTCAGATGGCCCACCAGCGCCTACATACCTGGCCTGCCCGGCCAAACCCTAGCCCCCACTTGACCCGATCGATCCCTCGTCCCTCCTCGCGCCCAGAAGAGAGCAAAGAGGGCGAGAGCCCCCCCCCCACCCCCGATCCGCTCACACGCACCCTCCTTGCCTGCTCCGACCACCCCTGCCGCCCCCGCTGCTCGGTCGGCGAGCTCCTCACCTCGACTCCCCCTCGTTCGCCCTCCCCACCATTACGGATCGGGAACAGCGGCGCCCGACCCGTCGCCGACACCGCCGTCCTTGCGCCCGGCGTCCTCCCGCCGCCTCGGTGTGCCGGAGCACCGCCTTCGCTGTCTTCGTCGACCCCCTGCCTCGCGCGGATCGAGCCGTCCCTTCCCCGGATTGCCGTCGCCGCCACCTCGCCCCCGTCGTCGATCTGCCTCGCTGGACCTCCCCGAGCCCACCGCCTTTGCCCTACGGACCCGCGGTGAGGCCCCTGGCCTCTTCCTCTCTCCCCGTCATCGCGGTTGCTGTCTCCGCACGCGCACGCGCTCACAGCGCCCGGCGACCCCCCCTGCGACCCCCTGCAACCCGTCGCACACGCTCCCCGCGAGCCCCCGTCCGCAACCACCCGCGCGTGGCCGTCCTTAGCCGACCGTGCTCCGTGCTGCACCGGCCGCGTCTCGCGATCCCCTGCCCACAGCCATTCGCTCCTCATCGTGCCGAACCCCCTCCCCCACGGTGGCATGGCCGTGCCCGCGCCATGGCGCTTCTTGGCCGCCTCGCTGCCTGTTGTGGTGCTGTTGCCCCAGCCCTGCTCGGGTCGCCGCCCGCGCGGCCCCTGGCCGCCGGCGCTCGCGCCCCTGAGCCTCGTGGCTTTGCTCCGCTCGACCCCCGTTAACCCGCATCCGTTAGCGCCCGCGCCCGATAAGCCCCCCTGGCCAAATGACAAGGCCCCCCAAGAACGAATTTTAAATAAAAAGAAGAGTTAAAATAAATAAATTAGTAATTAATTAGTTAATTAATTAGTTAATTAAGTTAATCAATCCTATTTAACTAATCTAATTAAAATTAATTAACCTAATCACTTAGTTAAACTAATTAACCCTGTTTAATTAACTTTGAGTCTATGACGGATGGGCTCACGCGCTAAGGTTGACCTAGTCAACTGTAGTCTCTTGACATCATCTTGATGTCACGCTGACCCAATAATTACCTTTTCTAATTAATTAAAATTTGTTAATTCCAAAATTGAATTAAAACTTTAAAAATTAGTATAAAATAATCCGTAACTTCGGATGGAAAAACTTTGTACATGAAAGTTGCTCGAGCGGCGAGGCGATTCGGATCGCAGCCCGTTCGTCCACCACACACTCCTAACATATCAAACACGCAACTTTCCCCTTGGTTCATCTATCGAAAACCACGGAACACCGGGATACTTTCCGGATGTTTCCCCTTCACCAGTATCACCTCGTACAGCATTAGGTCATCTCTAGCACCGCGTATTGCCATGTTACGCTTTGTGATACTTTGATTGCTCTATTATTTATTGTGTTCCCCCTCCGTTACTTCTTTCCGGTAGACCCCGAGACTGCCGGCGACCCCCAGTCTGACTACGGAGTTGACGACCCCTCTCTCTTGCCGGAGCAACCAGGCAAGCCCCCCCCTTTGATCACCAGATATCGCCTACTCTTCTCTATATTGCTTGCATTAGAGTAGTGTGGCATGTTACTGCTTTCAGTTATACCTATCCTGATGCATAGCCTGTCCTTGTTACTACTGTTGTTACCTTACCTGCAATCCTATATGCTTAGTATAGGATGCTAGTACTTTCATCTGTGGCCCTACATTCTTGTCCGTCTGCTGTGCTATACTATCGGGCCGTGATCACTCGGGAGGTGATCACGGGTATATACTTATCTTATACATGATACATGTGGTGACTAAAGTCGGGTTGGCTTGTGGAGCACCATGAGTGATTCACGGATTGGGGGCTGAAAGGACCTTTGTCCAGCGACCTCTGGATGGATCTTTGTGGCGGGCGGCAGGCAGGTTGAGACCGCCTAAGAGAGGTGGGCCTGGCCTGTTTGGCGTTCGCGGATACTTAACACGCTTAACGAGATCTTGGTATTTGATCTGAGTTGGCTACGAGCTTATACGCACTAACCATCTACGTGGGAGTAGTTATGGGTATCCGGCGTCGTGGTATCGGCGAAGCACTTGGGCGTTAGCGACGGAGCGGCGGCGCCGGATTGGACTGGAGCGCTGCTAGGCTGGGTCGCTTCCGGCCGCCCTCGCATAGCGTCTTGATGCGCTATGGGCGATGGGCCCTGGACCCTGGCGCTTAGGTTTAGACCGGCGTGCTGGCCTCTCTGTTGTGCCTAGGTGGGGCTGCGACGTGTTGATCTTCCGCGGCCGGGCATGACCCAGGAAAGTGTGTCCGGCCAAATGGGATCAAGCGTGCTGGGTAAGATGGTGCACCCCCGCAGGGAAGTTAATCTATTCGAATAGCCATGATCTTCGGTAACAGGACGACTTGGAGTTGTACATTGAGCTTATGACAACTAGAACCGGATACTTGATAAAACACACCCTTCCAAGTGCCAGATACAACCGGTGGTCGCTCTCTCTCAGGGATATGAGGAGGGGATCGCCGGGTAGGATTATTGCTATGTGATGTTACTTGGAGGACTTCAACCTACCCTCTTCTACCTGTTGCAAGACGGTGACGAGCGTAGTCTTGATAAGACTAGCTATCCCCTCTTATTACGGCTTTCTGCGATTCAGTCCACCGATATGGCCCTTCACATATATCCATGCATATGTAGTGTAGCTCCTTGCTTGCAGTACTTTGGATGAGTACTCACGGTTGCCTTGTTCCCCTTTTCCCCTATCTCTACGATTGCTGCAACAGGCGATGGAGCCCAGGGCAGGCGCCACCGTCGATGGCGACTACTACTTGGGCGCCTACTACTACGTGCAGCCCGGCGACGACCAGGAGTAGTTAGGAGGATCCCAGGCAGGAGGCCTGCGCCTCTTCGATCTGTATCCCAGTTTGTCTGGCCTTCTTAAAGCAAACCTGTTTAACTTATACGTACTCAGATATTGTTGCTTCCGCTGGCTCGTCTATGATCGAGCACTTGTATTCGAGCCCTCGAGGCCCCTGGCTTGTATTATGATGCTTGTATGACTTATTTATGTTTTAGAGTTGTGTTGTGATATCTTCCCGTGAGTCCTTGATCTTGATCGTACACATTTGCGTGCATGGTTAGTGTACGATTAAATCGGGGGCGTCACATAATGTGCATAAGTCAAATTTGAACTACAAGCACATGCTCTCGTGCACCAAAGTTGGCTGAAAAATCACATTTGTGTCCTCGGGTGAATTTCTAGGTCCCATGCAAGAAATGAGAATAAAATTAAAACAACTGGGCATCGTGGCTCGGCCGAGAACATTGAGAAACTTGTTTTAAAATTCTTGTAAATCCAAAACACGTCTGAAAATCATGAAACTTGGCATGGATGTCATGTCATGGTACTACCATGTTGCGGTAAAAAATGGCCGAATAGGAACAGATTTTGGTATAAGCTTCTTGCAAACGAAGCTTCTCTCAAGAAGGCTTGTGGTTACGAGAGGAGCGTGTCACCTTTGAGTCTAAACGATATCGTTGTCCCCTTGAGTTTATTTACAAAGGAAACATAGAACTACATGAGTGCCTGTTAAATTTTGGAATTATTCCGGCTTCTTTTGGCCTTATTTACACATTAATTGAGTTTTTGGTCATTTAATGTGCATAATTCAAATTTGAACTACAAGCACGTGCTCCCGTGCACCAAAGTTGGTTGAAAAATCACATTTGTGTCCTCGGGTGAATTTCTACTCCCATGCAAAAAATGAGAATAAGATTTAAACATCTGGGCATTGTGGCTCGGTCGAGAACATTGAGAAACTTGGTTTTAAAATCATGAAACTTGGCATGGTGTCATGTCATGGTAGTACCATGCCGTGGTAAAAAAAATTAGCTGAATAGGAACAAATTTTGGTATAAGCTTCTTGCAAATCAGAGCTTCTCTCAAGAAGGCTCGTGGTTCTCGGAGGGAACGTGCCACCTTTGTGTGCATAATTCAAATTTGAAATACAAGCACATGTTCCAGTGCACCAAAGTTGGTTGAAAAATCACATGTGTGTCCTCGGGTAAATTTCTAGGTTCCATGCAAGAAATGGGAATGAAATTCAAAATTCTGGGCGTCGTGGCTGGGTTGGAAACATTGAGAAACTTAGTTTTTTAATTCCTGTAAATCCAAAACACGCATGAAAATAATGAAACTTGGCTTGGTGCCATGACATGGCACCAACATGTTGTGGTAAATTTGCAGTCCGATTTGCAAAGGCGCACACATTAACAAACAACAAAGTCATTTTGGAACAAGTGCTGTCACGTTACAATCGGAAACACAAGTATTATTGAAACCGTGGGCGTTCTACTTACTATTACCATTTACGTGTCGCCATGTGTCCCCATTTTTTATTAGCTAGGAGGCGCCATGCAGGGTAGCTATTTGAGTACGAGAGGCATGCGATCAGACCCCTGCGCGTGCATATCGAGAGGAGAGCCCTTTGACCTCCATCTGCCGTGCACCTCTCTCCCAAGGTCTCCATTAATGGCGCCCGAGCCTCTGTTTAATGGCGTGGCTATGTCTCACTCGACTGAGATTTAAGAGAGAGAAAATAAAATCTGAAAGCACGGATCTTGATGTAAGATCCGATGGACCTATATAGCATCTACTGTGACTTATAGCAAGACTGATGAATATATAAGGACAATTTTTATTTTTTTTGATCAAAGAAGGGCTTGCCTCTTCCGATTTTCATTACTGAAAGCCACCACAATTCACAAGAAGTTCAGCACAACTGCAGCCTAACATGAAGGACTAAAAGCTACGTACCAGATTGAAATCACAACATCCCAAGAGGCCAACAAAGGCCAAACATCCGCGCTAGAACCCAACATTTCACAACCGACGACACAATCCACATCCTAAACCGATTATTACATCAAAAGAAACCAGGAAACTGAAGGAAGCCCAGCAGCAACTAGAAGAACTGCAACGCCAGGGTCGCCACAGCAAGAGTTTTCTTCACTCCAGCCTCGCAACATTGATCTTCCATAGAAAGATAAGGACGATTAATTGTCTTACATAATTAGAAAGATAATTTAAAAAGCCACATGCGGCTACACCCGAAATACACAAGGGCAAAAGAAGAAGGAAGACAAGGATCTGGCTCGCTGATCTCTACGTTCTTGATGCGTTGCTGCAGGCCGCGGGAACTAGTCTCCGCGGCGAGTGGCGATGAGCTCTTTCGTGTCCTCAAGACGCTGCTTGAGAACATCCACGGATTCCTCCACCAGCCTTTGGCGCTCGTTATTCTCGTCCATAAGTTTCTTGATGATAACGCTGGTCCTCTTCAACAAGGCACTGGTCTCCTCCTGCTGGTCTGCACTTCAGACGATCTTCTCCCTCAGCAGGTCGCGCTCGGCCCGGAGCCTCTCATTGCCCTCCCTTAGTTGCCGAATGACGCCGGTAGCCTGTTCAAATGAGGCTTTCACATCGTCCTGCAACCTCGCCAGCCCGGAGATCTGATCCATCTGGTTATGGACGATCGCATGCATGCGCCTGTAACAGTCGTCGCCTGTGTAACATCCCAAATTTTCAATTTGGAATGTTATACATTAGGTCATCATGCATATCATATTTTTCTCGCATTTTTCCGATCCTAGAAATTTCACGCAACTCAAGGACCCTCGGAGAGAGTTGGAAGTTTCATTATTTTCATATTTGGGTTTTCTCAAATCTTGAAAATAGGATCATTTGGATTTATTTAAATTATCTTCATAAAGTTTTTCCTATGAAAATTAAGAGAGGGAATAATATGACTTTCCCAACAATTAGGAAAAAATGAAGATTTTATAAATAAATCAAATTTGGTTTTGGAAGATTTATTTTGCTTAGGCAAAAATGAGCATTTTAAAAATTTACGCATGTTTGCCGTTTTTAAAGTTCATTTTGTTCGACTCATTTTAGGAGTCGGGAAAATTTGTTTTATTTAAATCGGAGTTCATTTGGTTTTTTTTAATTCGTTTGGTTTAAATTTTAATTTTAAAAACGCCTCTCCCCCAGGCCAAGGCCCAGCCGGCCCAGCCAGCCAGCCCGCCCAGCGCCCCTCCCTCTCCCCTCCAAGACGCTGAGCCCGCGCCCAAGACGACCCGCCGCCGAGTCCGGCTCAGACCAGCGCTTGCCCTGCCCTCCCCAAGGCGCTGCCCCCCCTCCCATAAACACGCCGCCCCCCTCTCCCTCACCTCGACCCTCCGCCGCCCGCCCTCACCGTGCCAAGCCGAGCGCCCATTGCCGCCGTTCTCCGCCGCCGCCGTTCCCGCGCGTCGCCGGAACCGCCGCCGACTCCGCCGCCTCCGAACCCCCGCCGGACCCGCGCCGGAGCCCTCCCGGAGCCTCGCGGCGAGAGCCACCGGAGGTAGCCGCCGCCCCGCCCCGCAGATCCGGTTTTCCCCTAAAAACCGATCCGGTTTAAAAAAAAAGAGATGTTCGGTTTTTTAAAAAAAACCCTAGATTGGTTTTTTTTTTTGGTTTTCTTATTTAACGAACGTTCACCGAACCGTTCGTTTCAATAAACGTGTTCGTTGGATTAGTTCTGTTAACGAACGTCCGTTATTTAAACCGTTCGTCGTTTTCTTTTAATCGGATTTAATCCGTTATTTTTCTGATTCGATTTCAGATCCGATTTTCAAATCTGTTTTATTTCTCGCTCGTTTATCGGAATCAGGTGATTCAAGCGCTGGAGTTTAAAGAATGAAACCGCCGTTCGACTAACCTACTTTCACAGAGTTTTGCTACTGTGAAATTTTGACCTAGTTTCAGATTTGCAAAACCGAGTCGTTCTCTCTCGAGTTTCGACTTTCGATGTTTATTTTGATTCGAATCTTTTGCAACCAGGGTTCTTAAGTTGAACTTTCTGGTTAGATCTTTTATTCGAGATTTCCCCGTGCATTAGATGAGTACTTATTGTATGTTTGTTGTTTGTCTGCGTTAGATCACCCGGAGTGCGCCGCTTGTTACTTCGAATCTCTAGGTCTCGCGGATCATCAGCAAGGCAAGTAACACTTTGATCATACTCTTCTCATACCCAGTTTTATGCATTAGATCTATTCCTCAAACACTTGCATGATTAGGATTTAATTAAATTGTGGGATTGAGGTAGTACCTATTAACTGTTTTACTTATGAAACCTTGGGAGTTACTTCTACGTTTGCTTTTATGCCATGCTATGCTAGTAGACGTGGATTGGGTGAGTGAATATCCATGACAGATGTGAGATTGTTAATTAATGGTTTATCTAAGGTGGCAACCTAAACACACATCTGGGTGGATTGAGGCACCTGGTTTCTATCGGGACTTACTGTATTTCTTGGACCGCCACCGGGCTCTAAGGGATCATAAGATTATTCAAGCTGGAAACTTCCGTGAGCAGCCACAAGCCAATTATGGGCTCTGGCGTAGTTGACTAAGTTGTGCGAACTCTTACGGGTAGGCTAGCTGATGTAGGGGATGTAGGTTGGTACGGTCTACCCACATGTAAGGTGCTAGCGCTTCTGAAAGACTATGTCTCGGTCATCCGTTTCTCAAACACCATGAAGGGCGAGAACCAAGCGGAGGCGATCGAGTCTTGTGGGGAAAAGTGCGCAAACCTCTGCAGAGTGTATAAACTAATCATGATTAGCCGTGTCCCCGGTTATGGACATTTTGAGTATCTGGTAATTGAATATCATGTGAATCTCAACATGTTACCTCTAATAAAAGTTGTTGGGTTTTGATGAGTACTTTTAATTGGGATTGAGGATCTTGTCAACCATTCTCAATGTTTAACAACCACCATGATAGTTAAATAAAACTATTCCTTTGATGTAGGGAAAAATCAGCTTTATGCAAATGTAACAGAGAGCCTTACCACCAGCCATATATGCATGTAGTATAGGCTTATTTCCTTCATTGCTCTTATGTGTTACATTGCCAAGCATATTCCATGTCTTGACCCGTTTTGGGCTGCAACTTTCACGTTGCAGACTTTTTGAACGACGAGTAAGGTGTTAGGTCGTGGTTCTATACTCGATGATGCCGTTGGAGTTGATGGACTCGCTTATCTTCCAAGCCTTCGCTGTTATTATTAGATGGCCTTAAGCCATATTATTGTAATAAGTTCCCTTGTGGACAACGATGTAATAAGTGTGTGATTGCTACTCTGCAATAAATCCTTCAAATCTTGTGTGGTGTCGGCATTCTTGATCCGGGGATGACGAGCACGTAGACTGGATCCATTCGGTCTGGTAGCTACGAGAGAATGGTATCGAGCACTGCCGACCGTAGGACACGACCACTAAGTTAAAGCCATAGATCACTACTCTCTTCCCATTTTCTAACTCCTCATCTTTTCTACTCTCTTTAGGATGACGGACGCGAAGATCAAGTACACCCAACCGGATGAAGGCACACCTTTTGGATTTCACTTGAAGGAAGTTACTAAGTACGAACATTGGACTACCAAGCTTCACGGAACTTTCAACGCCACTCTGCTGAAGAGGCTATTTGGAAGATTCACGCTCACGTTCGGGAAGGACATTCGCCCCAATCACCAAGCCTATAGATAGTGTTTTGATTGCACCAACTTGGAGTGCAGGAAAGAGCATGGCAGCTCACATCACCATGGGACGCATTGGGGAAGTTTATCAAGAAGACCTCAAGGATACCATCTACCAGATTTGCGGACGCCGAGATGACAAGCGGGGCGTCGTCGGCACCAAGAAGGATAGATCCATTGCAGCTTTCATCCAGGAGTTAAATCAGCACATTCGACGCCAGGAGAACCAAATGTGCAATGACATGTTGGAGTTGCAGAAGACAAAGGGAAGGATCATCGAACTGGAAGAAGAACTAAAAACTACACGCAAGGACTACATGGACGAGATCGTAGCTCTAGCAAGACACAATAACGATCTTAAGTACGAGATCGAAGAACTCAAGAAGAAGTTGGCGCTCAGGAATGAAGACCAGTATGTCGAATACCCAAGCGACTACATTAACATCGACGACACCGATTCGGATCCAAGTGAACCCGACTTTGAAGACGAAGCTGGAGCAGACATCATGGAGTCTTCCACCGGTTCAAATTAGTAGAAGTCCCCCACATATTAGTAGTATTTCCTCCATGTAAACATTATAGTACACGCACTTTTGCGATAGTTAGATCGTTGTAAGCCCTTGTTTGATTGAATGAAGTGATTTTGTGTGTTTTGCTCATGTGCATTTGGGTAGTGATTCCCTTAGACCTCATTCTATTCTACATTTCTCTTCTCTTCTAAACCCATCAGATGCCTCCGAGACGCGACCCCGGATTCGTTTTCCCGCCAGAGATCACCCAATTGATCCAGCAGCAGAATACCCTGATTCAAACATTGGTGCAGAACAACAACAACAACAACCCACCGCCACCACCACCACCTGCGGATCATCTGACTCGTTTCCTTAGCTGAACCGCGGTGTATTCCAGAGCACCGAGCCGATTGTGGCAGATGACTGGCTCCGCAAGATAGGAAGGGAGCTGACCACTGCAGGATGCACAGATGGTGAAAGAGTGAAGTTTGCAGCACACCAGCTTGAAGGACCCGCAGCAGCATGGTGGGAGAATTTCACAGCCACTTACCCCGTAGACACTGTCACATGGGACCAGTTTTGACAAGCTTTTCAGACTTGCCCATGTTTCAGCAGGAGCCATGGCCATGAAGAAGCGTGAGTTTAGCAACTTACGCCAAGGAGGAAGGACTGTTGGCGATCGTGGATGATTTTAGCAAATTAGCACGTTATGCCCCGGATAGCGTTACTACGGATGCAGCTAAACGGGAGAAGTTTCTAGAAGGACTGAATGATGAGTTCAACATGCCGTTGATGGTAGCAAGTTTCAACAACTACCAGGAGTTAGTAGACCGAGCTCTCATGATTGAAGGAAAGCAGAACAAATTGAGAACTGCAAGCGGAAGTATGGACAAGGGAAGTATAACTCTGGATCCCGCAGGAAGCCTCGTTATACCCCTAAATCAGAATTCAGTTTCACATACCCATGGAGGAGGTAATTCGCATAACCATAATGGCACCAAGAATGGGAGCGGAATGGAGGAAGCAATGGACAGAACCGCACCAACCCGTCAACACCATCCAAGGTAGACTGAGTCACATTACTTGCTTTAAGTGCCGCAAGATCGGGCACTATGCAAATGACTATCCCGAAGGCGAATGGAAATGGCAATGGAAGCTCGAAAGAAGCCAAACCCTTTCAACAGGGGACGGGTGAACCACATTGATGTGGAGGAGGTTGAAGATCAGCCCGATCAAGATGTCGGTAAGTTTTTGGTTAAGTCATTTCTGCGGTTGTTCTTTTCGATCTTGGTGCATCGCATTCATACATATCAAGGGGATTTGTGGATAAGTACAATTTACCGACCCAAGCCCTTAGGTCACCCATGCTAGTAACCTCACCCGGAGCAGAGTACATGGCTAGTAAATGGTGTGATCGGCTGCCACTAAGGATTGGACACTATGTTTTCCCCTCAGACCTAATAGTTCTTGAATCCCAAGGATTGGATGTGATATTAGGAATGGATTGGTTATCAAAGTATGGAGGAAACATAGATTGTACCACAAGGTCAATTTTGCTCACCACGCCAGAAGGAAGAAGGATTAAGTGTGTATCACGGCACGAGCCGAGGAGAGCACAAGCTAATTGCTTATCAGGAGTGGTGCAGGAAGAAGTACCAGTGGTGAAGGATTATCCTGATGTATTTCCGGAAGAGTTGCCAGGAATGCCGCCGGATAGAGACATTGAATTTTGATCGAGCTGTTGCGTGAACAGGCCCGATATCGAAGCGACCGTCTGGGATGCCCGCAAAGGATTTGGCGGAAATCAAGAAGCAGATTAAGGAACTATTGGATAAAGGCTTTATTCGCCCAAGTTCTTCACCTTGGGGATCACCCGTATTGTTAGTGGAGAAGAAGGATGGATCGTTGAGAATGGTTGTTGATTACCGTGGATTGAATGAAGTAACAATCAAGAACAAGTACCCACTACCTATGATAAATGATCTGTTTGATCGCTTGCAAGGAGCCAAAGTGTTTTCTAAGATCGACTTGCGATCAGGGTACCATCAGTTGAAGATTCGGGAGCAAGACATACCCAAGACCGCATTTACCACAAGATATGGACTATATGAGTATACCGTTATGTCATTTGGACTGACTAACGCACCAGCCTATTTCATGAACACGATGAACAAAGTGTTTATGGAGTTTTTGGATAAGTTCGTCGTGGTGTTCATTGATGACATTTTGATTTTCTCGAAGAATGAAGAGGAACACAAGGAACATTTGCGATTGGTTTTGAAGAAACTAAGGGAACACCAGTTGTATGCCAAGTTCAGCAAATGTGAGTTTTGGCTAAAGGAAGTTGGATTTCTCGGACATGTTATATCCGGAGAAGGGATAGCAGTTGACCCCACAAAAGTTGAGACCGTAACCAAATGGGAAGCACCAACGACAGTTGGAGAGATTCGGAGTTTCCTTGGACTCGCAGGATACTACCGAAGATTCATTGAGAATTTCTCAAGAATTGCAAAGCCTATGACAGAATTGTTGAAGAAGGAAAACAAATTCATATGGACTGAGGACTGTGAGGCAAGTTTTCAAGAGTTGAAGAAAAGATTGGTTACCTCACCAGTTTTGGTATTGCCAGATCAGACCAAGGATTATGAGGTGTATTGCGACGCTTCACGTCGAGGACTTGGAGCCGTGCTTATGCAGGAAGGAAGAGTTGTTTCGTATGCTTCACGACAACTTAAGCCCCATGAGTTGAATTATGCCACTCATGATTTGGAGTTAGCAGCCGTTGTGCATGCCTTGAAGACGTGGAGACATTTTCTCATTGGAAATCATTGTGAAGTATATACGGATCACAAGAGTTTGAAGTACATCTTCACACGTAAGAATTGAATCTCGAGACAAAGGAGATGGTTAGAGTTAATCAAGGATTATGATATGAGATTGCATTATCACCCGGAAAGGCTAATGTCGTAGCTGGCGCATTGAGCCGTAAAGCCACGTCAATACCCTAATGATGGGAGGAATACCCAATGAGTTAGCCGAGGACCTTGAGAACTATGTTTGGAAATAGTTCCGAGAGGCTATGTAGCAGCATTGGAGATTGATCGACACTAATGGACAAAATCGAGAAGCCCAAAAGGCGGATAAGGAAGTTGCCTCTATAAAGGAGAAAATGAGCAAAGGAAAAGCTAAAGGATTTCGTGAGGATGAGCACGATACCCTATGGTTTGAAGACCGTGTTTATGTGCCCAATGACCCGAGATCGGGAAGTTGATTTTGCAAGAAGCCCATGATTCACCTTATTCGATTCACCGGAAATACCAAAATGTATTTGGATTTGAAGAATATTTTCGGTGGACGGAATGAAGAAGGATATTGCGGAGTATGTAGCAATTTGCGGACGTATGTCGAAAGTAAAAGGCGAGCATCGAAGCCAGCAGGATTATTACAACCGTTGCCGATACCGAATGGAAGTGGGATAAACTAGGCATGGATTTCATCACAGGTTTGCCAAAGACCCGTTCAGGATATGACTCGATTTGGGTCATAGTCGATCGTTTGACCAAGGTAGCTCATTTCATTCCGATCAAGACTACCTATAGCAGTGCTAAGTTGGCAAAGATATATATGACCAGAATTGTGTGTTTACGGAGTTCGAGGAGCATCGTATCGGATAGAGGAACCCGGTTTACTTCAAAATTTTGGAACCGGTTACACGAAACATTGGGAACCCGATTGGAATTGATACAGCTTTCCACCCACAGACCGATGGACAGACCGAGAGAGTCAATCAGATTTTGGAGGACATCTTTGAGAGCTTGTGCACTAGATTATGGATCTAGTTGGGATGATAATTTGCCGTATGCAGAATTTTCCTACAATAACAGTTACCAAACCAGCTTAAAGATGGCACCTTCGAGGCTCTGTATGGAAGAAGGTGCAGGACACCGTTGTCATGGGACTAAACGGAGATCGTCGGTTGTTTGGACCAGATTTAATTAAGGAGTCGAACAGAAAGTTAAGTTGATTGAGACAGGCTCAAGGTAGCCCAGTCCGGACAAAAGAGCTATGCCGATTCAAAGCGCCAGCGATTGAGTATGAAGTTGGAGACAGAGTATATCTCGAGTATCCCGCTTGAGGAGTTAAGCGTTTTGGAGTGAAAGGAAAGTTAGCACCCGTTTCGTTGGACCATATAAGATTTTGCAACGCATGGGAGAAGTTGCGTAAAGTTGGAATTGCGGAAGGACTGTCGGGAGTTCATGGCGTATTCCATGTTTCTCGATTGAAGAAATGTCACCCGAGATAGCGAGAGGTACCGTTAAGAGACACGGTGCCACTGGAAGCAATTCAGTTGAAGGATGACTTGACATATGAGGAAAAACCGGTTAAGATTCTCGATTATGCCAGCAGAGTTACCCGCAGCAAGGTTATCAAGTTTTGCAAAGTTCAAGTGGAGCCACCACACCGAGGATGAAGCCACACAGGAAAGAGAGGAAGTTTTGCTTAGGACCACCCTCACCTATTTTCTAGCCAACCCGAATCTCGAGGGCTAGATTCATCTTAGGGTAGGTTTGTAACATCCCAAATTTTCAATTTGGAATGTTATACATTAGGTCATCATGCATATCATATTTTCTCGCATTTTCCGATCCTAGAAATTTCACGCAACTCAAGGACCCTCGGAGAGAGTTGGAAGTTTCATTATTTTCATATTTGGGTTTTCTCAAATCTTGAAAATAGGATCATTTGGATTTATTTAAATTATCTTCATAAAGTTTTTCCTATGAAAATTAAGAGAGGGAATAATATGACTTTCCCAACAATTAGGAAAAATGAAGATTTTATAAATAAATCAAATTTGGTTTTGGAAGATTTATTTTGCTTAGGCAAAAATGAGCATTTTAAAAATTTACGCATGTTTGCCGTTTTTAAAGTTCATTTTGTTCGACTCATTTTTAGGAGTCGGGGAAAATTTGTTTTATTTAAATCGGAGTTCATTTGGTATTTTTTTAATTCGTTTGGTTTAAATTTTAATTTAAAAAACGCGCGCTCCCCCCCCCCGGGCCAAGGCCCAGCCGGCCCAGCCAGCCAGGCCCGGCCCAGCGCCCGCCTCCCTCTCCCTCCATGAGACCCCCCGCCACAAGACGACCTCGCCGCCCGAGTCCGGCTCAGGACCCAGCGCCCCTTGCCCTCCCCAAGGCGTCGTCTCCCCCCCTCCCATAAACACGCCCCCTCTCCCTCACCTCGACCCGCCGCCCCGCCCTCACCGCGCCAAGCCGAGCGCCGCCGCCGCCGCCGTTCTCCGCCGCCGTCGTTCCCCGCCGTCGCCGAGCACGCCGCCGACTCCGCCGCCCTCCGAACCCCGCCGGACCCCGCCGCCGGAGCCCCGCCGGAGCCTCGCCGGCGAGAGCCACCGGAGGTAGCCGCCGCCCCGCCCCGCCGATCCGGTTTTCCCCCTAAAAACCGATTCGGTTTTTTTTTAAAAAAAATAGATATGTTCGGTTTTTTTTAAAAACCCTAGATTGGTTTTATTTTTTTTGGTTTTTTTATTTAACGAACGTTCACCGAACCGTTCGTATCAATGAACGTGTTCGTTGGATTAGTTCTGTTAACGAACGTCCGTTATTTAAACCGTTCGTCGTTTTCTTTTAATCGGATTTAATCCGTTATTTTTCTGATTCGATTTCAGATCCGATTTTCAAATCTGTTTTATTTCTCGCTCGTTTATCGGAATCAGGTGATTCATGCTGGAGTTTAAATATGAAACCGCCGTTCGACTAACCTACTTTCACAGAGTTTTGCTACTGTGAAATTTTGACCTAGTTTCAGATTTGCAAAACCGAGTCGTTCTCTCTCGAGTTTCGACTTTCGATGTTTATTTTGATTGAATCTTTTGCAACCAGGGTTCTTAAGTTGAACTTTCTGGTTAGATCTTTTATTCGAGATTTCCCGTGCATTAGATGAGAACTTATTGTATGCTTGTTGTTTGTCTGTGTTAGATCACCCGGAGTGCGCCGCTTGTTACTTCGAATCTCTAGGTCTCGCGGATCATCAGCAAGGCAAGTAACACTTTGATCATACTCTTCTCATACCCAGTTTTATGCATTAGATCTATTCCTCAAACACTTGCATGATTAGGATTTAATTAAATTGTGGGATGGGAAGTAGATTGAGGTAGTACCTATTAACTGTTTTACTTATGAAACCTTGGGAGTTACTTCTACATTTGCTTTTATGCCATGCTATGCTAGTAGACGTGGATTGAGTGAGTGAATATCCATGACAGATGTGAGATTGTTAATTAATGGTTTATCTAAGGTGGCAACCTAAACACACATCTGGGTGGATTGAGGCACTGGTTTCTATCGGGACTTACTGTATTTCTTGGACCGCCACCAGGCTCTAAGGGATCATAAGATTATTCAAGCTGGAAACTTCCGTGAGCAGCCACAAGCCAATTATGGGCTCTGGCGTAGTTGACTAAGTTGTGCGAACTCTTACGGGTAGGCTAGCTGATGTAGGGGATGTAGGTTGGTACGGTCTACCCACATGTAAGGTGCTAGCGCTTACGAAGACTATGTCTCGGTCATCCGTTTCTCAAACACCATGAAGTCACGAGAACCAAGCGGAGGCGATCGAGTCTTGTGGGGAAAAGTCATAAACCTCTGCGAGTGTATAAACTAATCATGATTAGCCGTGTCCCCGGTTATGGACATTTTGAGTATCGGTAATTGAATATCATGTGAATCTCAACATGTTACCTCTAATAAAAGTTGTTGGGTTTTGATGAGTACTTTTAATTGGGATTGAGGATCTGTCAACCATTCTCAATGTTTAACAACCACCATGATAGTTAAATAAAACTATTCCTTTGATGTAGGGAAAAATCAGCTTTATGCAAATGTAATCGTAGAGCCTTACCACCAGCCATATATGCATGTAGTATAGGCTTATTTCCTTCATTGCTCTTATGTGTTACATTGCCAGCATATTCCATGTCTTGACCCATTTTGGGCTGCAACTTTCACGCTTGAGACTTTTGAACGACGAGTAAGGTGTTAGGTCGTGGTTCTATACTCGGTGATGCCGTTGGAGTTGATGGACTCGCTTATCTTCCAAGCCTTCGCTGTTATTATTAGATGGCCTTAAGCCATATTATTATAATAAGTTCCCTTGTGGACAACGATGTAATAAGTGTGTGATTGCTACTCGCAATAAATCCTTCAAATCTTGTGTGGTGTCAGCATTACTGATCCAAGGATGACACTGAGCACAGAGACTGGATCCATTCGGGTCTGGTCGCTACAGCCTGCCCGCGAGAAATTTTCCCAGGCCGCCGCGGTGCGGCAGGACATCTCTGCTGCATTCGTGGCACGGCGGGACATCTCTGATGCTTCCGTGACGCGGCGGGACATCTCTGCTACTTCCGTGGCGCGGCCAGACCAGTCTGCTGCATCGACGGCGCGGCGGGACCTCCGTGCTGCTTCAGCGGCGCGGCGGGACCTCTGTGCTGCTACTTCCACGCGGCGGGACATGTCGGATCCTCTCGCAGCGAGGCGGGACATCTCTCGTGCTTCCGCTTCCATGCTCGCCTCTCCCTGGTGGCAATCTCTCGACCCAGAACTCACGCTGGCCATGGCAGACGCAAGGGAAGGATGCTGAATGACTTGTTTGTTTTTGTGGATGAGGAGTTGAGGAGGAATGTGCAGTCATCTTGGCATACTAGTATTTATAAACGAGTACTAATACGCTCCCGAGTGGGAAACCGTTTAGGTTGTGATCGGTGTGAACAGGTTTGGAATTCAATATAGCGTGGTACTAATACGCTCCTAAGTGGGAACCCGTTTAGGTTGTGATCGGTGTGAACAGGTTTGCAATTCAATATAGCGTGGAGTAATTTGGAATGTGACGAGACGCAAGCTCAAAATTTATTGACGGTTATAGTTTCGAAGTGCGGCACTATTCCTGGATGGACTACTTCTTTTTCTACTCCCTCCTTTCCGGTTTTATAGGGCTTATCTCAAAATTTTAGTTTTTCCATTTTATAAGTCTCAATTTGGTTGTTCCCCAACACATGTTCAGATTCCAAGGTGCATTAAATCATTGCATGCAAGTATCAAGAGAAAATTGACCAATGCATGTACTTTATGCATGCATGCATTGCAATTAATGCATTGATAAACATAAATTTTTGAGAAAAACAAGATCATTAATTAGGTGCTTTTGCAAACTACAAAAAATATTCCACCACTCACCATAAACCGGAAAGGAGGGAGCACTGCTGTGTACGTGCAATAACTGGCACCGTCGTATACATATCTTACGGTTACTGGGGCGTTCGACAGGAATAGCCGTGTGGCGAGCTCTAGGCTAGTCCTTTTTTCAGACGCATTAAACCTATCTCTCGGGACTTCTCGCACACACCATCGTGCCACCCACAAAAGCTTGTACTCTGAGTTTAGTAGTACATTATACAGGAAGAGAAGAGGTGCACGCACGCACTCGTCCTCTCACACACACGTCTGTTTTTTTCTCGAAAAGGAGGATGATGACCCCCGGCCTCTGCATCTGGGAGTCACACACGCATCTGTAGCTACGAATTGTAGTGTTCTCAACCATCCGATTGGCTCTATCATGGATGTACCTATATACTAAAACATGTTTAGATACATCTATATTTGACAAATGGAAGGCATGTATTGTGGAACGGAGGAAGTGCTTGTCATCAAGATGGATAAAAAGGGACGTATCTAGAACTAAAATACGTCTACATACATCTCCTTTTATCCATTTTGATGACAAGTAGTACTTCTTACCCAAAGGAACTTATATTCAACAGACACAAAATATCCGTTCGACTGTTGGAAATTACTGATCTGATGTTGAAGTAATTGCTGCATCGCCACCAAAACCCACCATTTCTTAAGCTAAAGTAGACCAAGGTAATCCCTATATTAGCATATTACTAAGATAAACAGAAGGCCTTTGTCGAAACATTTAGGGCGTGAGCTTGTCAATCTGAATGTGGAGGACACAAGCTTAGCCCGGCCAGCAGCTTGGGCGGAACTGTTAAGAAGGTCAGCTCCTGCACGTCAACGTCGCCGGGATCCTTGCTGCTTGTCACCTCCATTTCCACCTTGACGGCGTCGGTCGTGCCTTTGGGCTCCCCCGGCGGGACGTTCGCCCGCAGCTTGGCCAAGTAGCGTGGCAGTGGGGACGCCGCCGCTCTGATGCAGACGACTGACACGGCGATAGGCGCGCCGATGTCGAGCACGCCACCGACCAAGAAAAACGCGCGACGGTCCTCCTCCGCGAACAGCAAGAGCCGTGGCTCCGACAGTGGAACTTGCAGCTGGAGCACCTTGCCGTACTGGATCCTGTGCACGGGCATGGGATGCGCGGTGCTGATGTGGTGATAGAGTGCCGGCGGCGGGCCTTCGTAGCCACAGACGGGCACGGGGCATTTGTAGGGCGCGAGCAGACACACGCTCTGGTGATCGGCGAGCTTGTGGTAAGTGACGTAGAGCCCACAGCTTTCGTGCGGGCACTCCACCCTCACCACGAAAGGACGGAGTCCACCGCCGTGTTCCGCACGTCGAAGCCACCGCCGCGCTCGCACTTCTGGCACTGCCGCTGGTTCCCGGGGCGCTCGACGCGGCAGTCCACGCAGGCCAGGTGCCCTCCCTTGCACTGCAGAAATCAATCCAACAACACATCAATCAATAAACCTGCACCTTGCTCAATCAGCCGAACAGACGAGGTGTATTCGAATCTCATACACCGGAGGCGTCAAGGCGGAGGCACAAGGCAAGTGGAGCACGGTGAGGTCCATCGAGACCTTAGAGAGCTCCATCGTCGGGTCTGTCCTGTTCGGTCTGCATGATCTCGCCCTCCTCGTGCACAACCATCTCGACTTGGGCCGGGGTATTACAAAACTTACCGTCACATATTTTATACTCCCTCCGTTCCTAAATGTACTCCCTCCGTTCGGAATTACTTGTCTTGGAAATGGATGTATCTAGAACTAAAATACGTCTAGATACATCCATTTTTGCGACAAGTAAGGCTGGCCATAGTGGGAGTAACATAAGTAGTATCATGCACTTGGGACTCTGCATCTTCCATGAATTGACGTATATGAGCGTAGTTATCAGGTACGCCGGGAGCTGGATTCTATCCCCG